>JAULCE010074324.1:0-13034 GCA_032359355.1 Macoma nasuta | reverse complement strand
AAAGAATTAATTTAAAACATCATTTGCTTACTGTAGCTTTCATGTCGACATGAAATTAGCTATAAAATAAACTTCCTCGCGTCCGTCCGCCATTTTTAATCTGACATTTTCCCGTTTCGTCCAAAGAGGCTAAGACATAATACAAAAGTAATAATACAAAATACAGAAGTCGAAATACATAACGAATAAGACAAATGTCCCTCCAGGGCTTCCGTATTACTATATGCGAATTTTGTATTCCTCGTATACCTGTATCCATATATAGCTGTATCTTATATACCACATAATACGAATTACATTCAACACCGACGTCTTGGCTCGTTTTTGAAGTCTTTAATGCATTTAAGGCTAAAATAAATGCGATATTTCGAATGAATTGGAAGAAATATTTAAGGGTCGAACAGTTTTAGGTCAACCCGAAAATAAAAATATTTCTCAGCATTTATTAATGTCTCAATGTATGACTTTAACCACGGGCATAAAAACGGTAAGGCATATGCATATTGTACCTATAATGTGTTCAGCTATTATAAGACATGCAGGCGCTAATTCGAAACATGAAACCTGATTGGCTGATAGATATTGTAGGTAAAATTCATTTAATATTAGATTTGATAAACTATAAAGTTGCATATCAAACAAACTACCGTTTTAAATGAAGGATTATAAATCAATTGACAGAAATGTTTCTAATGGCTAGATGAAATGTTGCCTTCAAGCGTAAGAAGATGATACATTTGTCCCATAAAACACGTCTTCTAACTAAAGTCCCGGTCACACACAGGGCTGCAATCACCTGAGACATAGCTATCTTCAGTCGGACACGATCGTGGCGATTGCCTGCGACCTTAACCACCCAAACCATCAAGACTACCTCTGACTATGGCGCGACCTGTTTAAAATTGACTGCGACCTTAAGGTTGCGGGCGATAATGCACAGGTCGTAAGCCTTTGTGTGACTGCACCTTAAATTGACCCATGTAGGTAGATTCGTAAACACCCTTTTTGACAGATGTGCAGTATAGCTTACCATTTGAACTAAGATGCATTATAGCAAATAATCAACCTAAAATGGAGTTTTTCAAATTAGCAAAGTTTCATATTAAAATATTACCATCCAATGGCAAGATATGAAATATGGCTATCAAGCATCTGATACCTTAATGTGTCATTTGCTATCAGTTTATACCAAATTCAGTTTACACACTACCAATCCGACTGATTAGGGCATGCACTGTTCACTGTCCAATCAGTGGGTAAATAATAAGTGTCCAGGCAGTGAATAATGTAGACCCTTATCATAAAATTATGCAGTCTGCTACGACAAGTTAAAAGGTAGATGGCATTGCACAAAACACCAGAAATACAAAAGTGTTAGAAACATCAAATCCACACTGATAATAATAATACTTAAGTGGAGAACTTTTGGATTGCTTCTGGTAACTTAAAATACAATTGTAAAGCATCACTTATAGTATCTGGAAATTGTAGGCTGTGCTTCAGAAGATGATCAAGTTTAATAAGCTCCGGAGCGCAAACTTTTCGAACTTTATAACTCGATGCAAGTATCTACATCCTTACCGTCAAAATTTGTACCGTAGTCGGAGCAATCAAACAGTTCTGGCACAAAATACATGATAACGTCTGGTTTATCGTTTGGAACATCCATGTTTTTCTGCTGGCGAATATCGTCTAAGTTCCATTGTTAAGCAGTTCTGTCAAGCTCTGTCTAAAGCCGTTGCTTTTTTTTGTAAACATTCAACATGCGCTTGACTTTTAGTTCATTATACAAGTTTGCGTCACCCATGTCTTTGAACAGATTGATCCACCATCCAACACATTGTCTTCCTAGCACTCCCCACCAAGCCTCACTTATTTGGTTGGACATATCTTTTCCATGCATAAGGCTTGCATGGCCTGATAGGGAGTCCCTGTCACTTAATCTGAAAAACGGTTGTAGAAACTGAAGAGATGAGTTTTCTGTACCAAAATCGCATCTGAGTAAACAAGGTGCACACCCGGCACTCTTTAATGTTTCAAGGTAGGGTATTCTCCCTAGGACGTGGCTATTATAGCCGGGTCATTATTTGTTGTAGCCACATCTAACCATAATAAAAGTAGTCTTCTACTAAAACCATCAATCGCTCCATGAAGGTTTCAGCTGGTCATACCCATCTACATGCCAAATAAAATTTGACCCACAAGCATAGTATTGACTTTTTCTTAAGCGATGAGCTTTACGCAATGACACGCCGTCTGCGTGAATAGCTCTCATTATTTGTAGTACTGTCTGTTGCTTAACGTGCATTCACTTGGGCCACATAGCTCTGTATTCTACAGACCGACCACTTGTTTGCAGTTCACTTTTTACAACGTCAGTAACAGCGTTAAATGTAGTAGTATATAGTTCTTTTTTTAGAATCCGTTTCAAGTGCCTTACACAACGAGAGTATCCATGACGCACAAGCAGCATGAACACTGTACATGCAACGGATATATAACATATCACTATGATGAATAAACTCCATAGACCATGCAGTATACTTCTATATGAAAGCAACGCCATTTTGTCTAATGTGTCATCATTAATTAGGTACTTGAGTCCTACGTGTTAAGTGATAAGTCCTAAATCGTAAGTCATAAGTCGTAAGTCGTAATTGTTAAGTCAAAATGTCCCTCCAGTATGGAAGCCGACAAGGGTCACTTCTGACTTCTCGCTATTTCCGACTTCCGACTTTGCACTTATCACCTTTGCGTTTTGACTTATTACTTTGATCTATTGTATAGTAAAGCTATTCCAGCCAGTTTAACATATTTGTCAGATACCTTTAAGAACCTCAGCGTATGCTGCAATCCTAACCAAGGTAATTACACGTATATCCTTTTTTATTTTACCTTTTCTACAATGGCTACGTTAACTTTTATTTGGTCATATTTAAAATGATAAAAGTATACACGTATGTATCATATGTGATAAACATGTAAAGGATATTGCCCATCCGATTGTTTACAGCTTTGCCATGCACCCTGTAACATTGCAATGTGAGACGTGCTTATTACTGTTCAAAGTTGATTTTCCGATAAATGGATACTTTATTGTTATTTCTTATAAACGTCCTCTGAAGACTAAATAGTTTTGATCCTAAATCGCATATCTGTTTTTCAAAAATATTTACTGGTACATCATCTCTGGGTCTATATGATTTGAAATTTAAAAATGATGTTTTAGCGTCAACTTTTGACGTCGCGTCATAATGCAGTTTTTGCTTAGAATACTGTATAATTCAATCTACTATGTTTCCGAAGAAGTGAACACATATACCAGTATACTATTAGTGATTATATAGACAAGATGAGGATCGCCATTCTTTACCATTTCAATGCTAACGTAACGCTAACGAAATGCCATTGATATGTACAAATAATTGCCTGGCCATTTCTGAAGATTTAATTACTATGAGTGTCAAACAGTTTAGGGCCAGATCAGATGCCGGGTAACTCGACATTCGATCTGGCTCCAAACTGTTTGTATATATTGAAAGCAGTCAGTGTCTAACGCATTAGATGGTAAATAATAGCGTTTCTCCCACTGTAATAGCAATCGATTCTCTGGGCAGAGTAAGACGGGGGTACAGTACTCTAGTCTCACCAAGAATACGTCACTCATTCTAATTCATGTACATGTGTTTCAGGGACAGTACATTGAAGAACCAAAGATAATGAAACTACTGTTTGTGTGCTGTCTATGTGCATATATTGGACTTTCATTAGTTGTGGTACCTAGATACCTTCCACGAGAACACACTGTAATTAGTAAAAACACAAAGGTGATAAGAGCAAAGTCAGAAGTTAGAAGTCGCGAGAAGTCAGAAGTCAGAAGTGGCCCTTGTCGGCTTCCATACTCCAGGGCTTCCGTATTTGTCTTATTTTAAGTGATACGTATTGAACGCCATAACTGCCTTAACATGAGCCGAACCATTGTGTGATGTGAATATATATTAACTTGATGCTCAAATCTTAATATACTCTGCTAACATTTTATTATAAGATGATAATGTGTCATTACATGCTGCTTATTGGTCGTTTGATGATGCTTATATTGATAACGTGATGTTCCATTGATTTTTCATGATGCTTGTTTGTTGTTATATGATGCTAGTTTGTTATTTTAAGATGACCATTTCCATTACATGATGTCAGTTCGTCATTATATGATGTGCCCACATTATGATATGATGCTCGAGCTACATCTTTATTTGATGATGCTTGTTTGATATTATATGATGCTCGTTTCATATTATATGATGACCATGTTCCATTACATGATGTCAGTTCGTCATTATATGATGTGTTCACATTATGATATGATGCTCGGGCTACTTCTTTATTTGATGATGCTTGTTTGATATTACATGATGTGCGTTTCTTATGACATGGTGGTCTAGATAAGGAAATGTGCTAAATACAGAACGGCTAATTTTAGACGCGTGTTGTCATTTCAAATACAGGGTCGAACGTATCCACCTACTAGTGGGCTACGCGTTAGTAAAGGGCGTTGCACTTTATGCCGCATCCAGTATCTTATATCAATACATTAATTACATGCGTCATGCATTTGCTGAAATAATGGATATAAAAGTTGGAAATTACGAAATTGGAGACTGTAATTGAATCCGACCAAACTCCCGGTCACCCAATTAAATTTGTAAAATGATGTATTGGCTAAGAAATCGGTCGTGTCCGAGCGAATTTGTTACTCGCTTGTCAGGCTGGCGATCCCGGTTCGATTCCTGCCCCTGACGTTTTCTTTTTTTTTATTATCTCTACCGTTTTATGAGTTTCCAGCAATCATTGCGTATAAGTTATTTTTTTGAAATAGAAATATTGACATACATGTATATGTATACTTGTCACGTGAGCAAAACAAAGATGTTAATGTAGGCACTTTTCTGCCTAGATGTTGTTTTACTGATCAACTTCTCAAACAGCTGCGTTTTTTATATTTTCATTGAATGACATAAATGTATTTAGGTCATTGTTTTATTTATTGTTTCAAATTAAGAAAATGTGTCAAGATCTAGGTTAATACTTAGGGAGTCAACAACTATTATCTTTATACCTTAACTGTCCTTTAAAACAAATTTCACGGCTGACGCCATAACATAATTATTGAATCAGTCTATTTTAATTGGTTGTTAACACCTCCCGCGTCATTTTGATCGAACTATTACATTCTGAAATATTCTACGAGCGTTTTAGTGTTTATTTATCTAAAACAAAGGTGTAGACTGCGATATACAGCATGCTAATGTGATGAAAATGCTCCCCCTTATTGCGTTATTCTTACGATCTCATAGATATTTTGGAACGTTAGCACACGAGAAGCTGTGACTAAGAGGCGTCTGCTGATTTCTGCTATTTAAGAAATTAATTTAAGTAATTTAAAACAATCACTTTATCCATATGATATAAAAGAATTTAATCTTTCGGCAAAATAGTGCAATATCATAGATACTTTAGGGAATATGGGTTTAAACCGAGTCCTAACCTTTAGCCGTCTTTGGCAAACGAAAACACTAGAGGGTGCCGAATGAACGTTCCCTATATATACCGCTGCATCCAGCTGACATATTCAGTGGCAGTCCAAACGTCGATGAGTTAAGAACGCTGAACAGAACAGAAGGTTTTTGGTTAAAACAGTAGTTGTTCTGGAACTTTGAGTAGGAGAGTAAATACACAAGTGCCCCAAAGTTGTTGCTTCGGCTCAGAGTTGTTGGCCAGCTGTATTTACAAAATAAGCCTGGGTCGCAGACTGTTGCCTGTAACACTGTTGCATGAGACTTTGGGTTTGAGATCATAGGCTCAGGTACAAATCAGAGTTGTTGCTTCGTCTCAGAATTGATTGGTGCCTCAGCTGACCGGGTCGCAGGCCAGTGTCGGACCGAACTCTAATGGTTTATCTCGGAGCAAAAGATAGGCTATAGCTCGAGATATTAATTAAAAATTATAAGGAGACTCTGATAACTTCAATCACGAGTCAAGACACATGTTAGTTTAGGGTTCGAAACAGGTGTCGACCCCAAACAACATCATCACCTCATAGATGAGTTGTTCATAATTTAATACCTGAGAATAAGCGATTGCTTGAAGCATTAATTATTGTTTGTGATTATGTTATAACTCGAATCATTGTAAAAAGCATTGTGCTAGGGTTCTTATCATTTGTTATTATTTATATCTAATCAAAAAGCATAGAAGCTTGAGGAAAATTTATTATACAGTTTTAATCAATCGGCAATGTAGCCTAAGCAAAATTAATTATATATAAAAGATCTATCCCAAGTCAGGAAGCCTGGAACACATGTACCTCATAACTGTAAATTAACAGCTCGTTGTACAGAAATTCGTTACAGTACGAAGAGGATTATCAAATAAAAGAGGTGTTACTAAACAGAGACAACAAGAGTCAACTAATCGAAAAAGGGTTATTAGTTTTTATTATATACCTATCCATAAATACAAGCTGATACGGACAGTGAAATATGTTTCCGTATCACGTGAGTCCGATTTTGCGACTTGCTCGTGTAGAGAATACGCCGGCATAATTCGGACTACTTTTTCCTTACGAGAGACAGGTACACAACCTAATGTATATGTCAAAAGGAATCAGACCACGTGACATAGTCATACGCAATTCTTGCCATATTTGGTTCGACACACCATATTTGGAAAAAAATACGTTTCGTGATTCGAATTGCAAAACTTTTTAAAATTATAGTAAAACAGACTAAAAACATTCTTGAAGAAATGATTATTTGTGTAAGGTATATAGTAAAAGGAATATTACCATATATGTGTGATATTTACGGTCGTATTTCTCTCGACGTCTGTGTGTGTTTACAATTAATATGAACACCGCTTTTTCGAATGCATGTGTGATCCGCCTATATTATAACTGTTACCAACCATTCTGGATAGTTTCTCAATAGATGTAAATATGTATATGTCCCATATGATTGTTTAAAGTTGAAGACTGGTTGAATGATTTCTCACACAATATACATGTATACCTTTATGGCTTCTTTCCTGTATGTATCGTCATATACCCGATTTAATTTGGGACGTGGCTGAAAGATTTCACACACATTGTACTTGTGTACCGCCATATGTTGTGCTATTCCTCGAACATCGGTTAATGATATTTCTCACAATGTACGCGCAAAGGGTTATTCCCCTGTATGTATTCTCATATGAGTGTGTAAATTTGCAGACTGGTTGAAGGATTTCTCACACACGATGCACGTGAAAGGCTTCTCTCCTGTATGTATCCTCATATGCCGTTGTACATTTGAAAAGTGGCTGAAGGACTTCTTGCACACAGCACATTTGTAAGGCTTCGTTCCTGTGTGAACGCTCATATGTCTGACTAAAGTAGGAGAGCGACTGAAAGATTTACCACACACTGTACAACTATATGCCTTCTCTCCTGTATGTATCCTCTTATGAGTGTTAAACGTGGAAATGTCGCTGAAAGATTTCTCACACACGGTGCACTTGTGTGGCTTCTCTCCTGTATGTATTCGCATATGTGTGTGTAAGTGTGAAGACACATTAAAGGATTTCTCACACACTGTGTATTTGTATGCCTTCTCTCCTGTATGTATCCTCATATGTCGGGTTAAATGTGAAGACTGACTGAACATTTTTACACACATTGTACACTGGTATTGCTTCTTTCCTGTATGTGTCATCATGATTATGCTTGTTTAAATTTGAAGAAAGATTGAAAGGTTTCTCACACACTGAAAGGGTAAGGGTTTGCTTCTCTATGGGTCGGTATATGCCCCGTGAAAAGTTGAAGACTGAGGATAATATTTCTCACTGTACCCTTGTACGGTCTCGCTTCTGTATGTATCGTCACGTGGTTTGCTTATTCTGATATATCAGTAAATGACTTCTCACACACTGTACGGTCACATGCCTTTTTCTCCTGTAAAAGTATGATGACCAGGCACACTTTTAAAAAATCTGTTTTGTTTTAGTCTGACGGAGTCCTGAAAAGAAAATTACGAAACTTGTAGTAAGTGTAATAAAGAACAAGTTAGCTTCATTTTGAAATTAAGCCAGGTAAGGCCCATTTGCTGCTGGTTATACGTAGATGAACCTGCACCGACATCTCATAAAATATGTTAGTCTTTTGTTTAAACGATTATCTAAGTTAAATTAAAATTTACATATCTAGCAATGTGCACATTTCAACATTTATATTCAAATAAAGGAACCAATAGCTGTATAGCGGATACGGTATGCGAACAAGTAGTCTGTTCGTACATGTACAGCATTTGTGAAATCCGTCAAAGCAATTATAATTGAAAATCACAACATTTTATATAAGTGACGACTGATCTATCTTTACAGTTCAATGCCAAATGTCTCACTCGGAGATGACAAAATGCTCTAGTCTATTCACACTCTGGGAGCTCTGACTACCTATATATAATACAAACAGTTTGAAGCCAGACCAACCGCAAAAACAATCGGAGTCTGATTTTGGAAGATGTTGTTCAATACTTTTAGTATTAAGGTCAAAAAACGTATATCCGTTTCTTTCAAAACTTGTCCCTGTCGCGTCTATCATTGCTACAGTCGGTTTTTATTTACTTGAGAATCGTTGTAAACAAGAACATGTAAGGCCGTTGCAGCAATTGGTTAATATACTACAGAGCATACGCACTGACAAAGCAAATTCTTAGATTTACATATCCCAATTATCAAGGAATTTTGAATCGACTATACCATGACCATTTCCTTAATAATTATTTATATTTCATTTATGTAACATTAGAGCTAGTTGTGGGTGAAATATTAGCGTTTCTCCTGTAAATGGTTAACCTTTTACTCCACAGAGGTACTTTTTATATGACTTTTTTATACATTATAACACTTTCATCATATTATTTCTTCTAACCAACATATAATACTCAACAAAATTTATCTTGATCAGAAGCCGAGTTACTCGGCGTCTGATTCGGTCAATGATTTTGTTACACGCTGCAAACACAAATCTCCAAATTTTAAGATATTTGTTGACAGTGAAAAGTAGCACATGCTATAATTTTAGCAGACGACACTTGGTTCAGTAGACTAAGGCTTAAACAACTCATGTTTATATATTTACATTCCCTATGTAACGTCCCTATATAGACCTATGCGAAATTTTGACCGTTTATTTTCCAATGAACCTTTTATTTTGAAACTGGTTCTAACCGGTTATTTTATGTAATGAACAAGACTGATAACCGCGCATTGACAGGTGAATGTTTTGATGATGAGAGGCGATCGAGGGGTTATATTAAGCGTCATAGACCCGTATTTCTCTTTTTCTCTGATATTTCCGAAAACATTTTGAATAAATTATTGCCTGTCAAGTTTAAATCCTATTTTTTCAAAATATAAATATAAGAAATAAACGTCTTCTCTGGGGTTTATCGGTTTGTACACTGCAACGGGACGCGTGCAAAGTTTACGTGAACCCCGACGTTCATTTCTTAAATAAAGATATATCACAATTGCCCTTTTACCATTTTTAAAGTCTTTAAATCCGATATGTTTTAGTTAGCAATTATTGAAAATCTTGATTGGTTGTGCCGTTCCATCACTATGTAATGTATACCAATACCTTTGTTCATATATTACACCCTTTTGTAAATCATTATTGAAGCGAGGTATGTTTAGTGATGACAATACAATGCAATTCCTGAAACGGCTACAAACACAATCTATACTGCTACGTGTAAATAAATGGACTCGATTGTGTGTCCGATTTACCGTCGATATCAGAAAAAATACAGGGATGAAAATTCTACGACTAATCAGTACAGATATGGCCATTAATAATGTTTCATTTTAAATTTAATGAAAGTACCGACTTCTCTCGAAATAAAGGGAAATCCAAAACATATTTATGTAGAAAATCTATTTATGACTAGGAAAAGCGCTTTGCTAGGTCAAACACATAATTGCAAACATTTGTCCTAGATCCGACACTGCGTTTGTATTCCGGTGTCGGACAAGGGTCTTAACCCCTTCATTGCTAGGCAGGTTTTGCATATGCGCAAATACTTTGTCTACTTCCGTTTAAGCCATAACACACTCCCTCGACCTTTGGTTAAACCTTTGGTCGAGTGTCAAACAGCTTGGATCTGAATGTGACGCCGAGTTTCTCGCCGTCTCATTCAGATCCAAGCTGTTTGCGTATGTAACTAAACTCGGGCAGTTTACTAAACGGGTTAATATAAACTGCCTTCAATAAGTTCCGAACAACCTGAACTAGACACTGCACCCTGTCACCTGGGTCATGGGGCACTTTTTCATTCGATGTCCACTTTATACCTATTGTATAGTTCTCTTTAACAGCATATTCTGGCTATTGGACGTGTTACTACATTGTTATGGTATACAATGGTAAATGTCATTTTGCTGCTTTTATCTTCCTTTCCATTAGACTGTCCTTATAATGCATATCTTAAAGTGCACGTTGTACGAGTATATAATTATGATGATAATTTTATCTATTCATCTTCAGAATACCGGTATATTGTGTTGAAGTTTATTATGAGAACATTTCTGATATCGATTGTAACCAAAGAACAAATTGAGTTATTTAGCACGTTTGACAACGAACGCAATACAGAGCGTTAAAGACAAACATCTGCAATATGCTAGTCGATATACCCTAATTGTTTGGTGTTTTTTGTTTGTATGTTTGTTTTTGTTGGGCTTTACGTCGTTCGTATTTCAGTCATTTCGCGACGCCCGCCTTATTATTAGAGGAGGAAGACCCCGGAAACTCGTCTGCGTTGCACATACGGACAACATGGTTGAAAAACTGACCTATCGCAAGCCAGCCGGAAGGCTTCCTCACATAAAGATTTTCACCCCTTGCGAGACTCGAACCCACAGCGGTGAGGGACCAAGGGATTTGAAGTCGGATACTTTAACCCATCGGCCACGGCGGTCCCACCCTTATTGCAATAATCAAATATATGGACTCCTATAAGAGATTTAAACGATATCCGTTTATTTGCTTAAGAAAGCATCGATATTAGACCTAAAACATCAAGTGCTTATTACTGTGAGAAACACTTACCGGGATGTAGATTCCTAGTGGGCTCTCTCGTTCACAGAATCAAGTAACCCATAAAACATTGTTTATATTTCAGGGTTTCTGGCGCTGATGACCCTTGTGACAACAGAGGCTTACAAAGATGAAACGGATCTGAGAGCTAACTTAAGTAGTGGATACAACACATTCGTCCGACCAGAATCTCCGACAAATGTCACAATCTATTATAATATCAGGGCACTACAGCAACTGGTAAATATTGTATATTTTATGGTCTAATAAAGATCGGGCTCGTTAACAACTTAGTTGCAACGACTGGCCAAAATTGCAAAATGCTCAAAAGAATCGTTGTTTCGCTCTTTATGTACAAATAACACACAATATGATATTCGAATATAAAATAAGTGTCATGCTTAGTAATTTTAGTTTGAAAATAATCTAATAACAGCAGAATAATATTGATTTAAAAAGAAAGAATCTAAATTAACACATATCCTTTAGACGACTGTAACGTAAAAAACGTCATTGTAATAACCTTTGCAAAAGCTTGGTGCTTAACAAGACACTAGGTAACTCGGCGTCTGATCAAGCTCCAAGCTGTTTGACACTCAGATTGTACTTATTCTACCAAAGAGAGTTAAATAAAGATGCAATTTTTTTGCAGACGACAATTGTCGGTCTTTCAAAAGTTATGAGAATCAAACCAGGGACACTATTCTAGAAATTGAAATTATGTGCATATGGCTGCTGTCTGATGCAAGTGCCAGCCCTTATCCTTCCACAAAAAATAAATTCCGCTGAATTTTCGTCTGCTTGATCATTTGAGCGCCGCTGTGCGATTTCCAACCATAAGGACTTTCAAACAGTGTAAACCAAGATCAGATGCCACATCTCTGATGTGGCATCTGATCTTTGTCTACACTGTTTGAAACTGGCCAAAAGTAATAACTATTTTGTACTTTTCCATTCTGACTAGACTTTTGCATAGCTAGATGCACTATATCTAACATGACATCTGGTCTAGATCTACACTGTTTGAACTGTCTTAATGTTGGAAATCGCACAGCAGTGCTCAAATGGTGTTGGAAAATATTATGGAAATGGGGCATTTCAAAACTACTTTAAATTGATATTTTCTCACCTGATACATGTAATGATGAAATTATATAAACAAAGCAACTTTGCGTTAATGGGTTAATTCCTGCATATCTCTAACCCTATGCTGTGACCACTCATGAGAATTGGCTATTCTATACGGCACCAGTGAGCAGTCACAACATACCTTTGTCGGAGAAATAAGGAGTTGAGTTAACACGCCTATACCTGGACTTTAGTCGGCGTGTGATCATTATGATATTCCATTCATTTCATTCATAAACATTATAATAGCTGCTTCAAATTTGGAGAAAATAATGATATACATACACGTATGAAGTGCACAAAACACAGTGGGGAGAAAAGCTATTTCTTTTCATTTCAACGCACACGCGTTTTATGGTAAAGAACATCGTTTTCCCGTTGTACTTATGAAAGAGCATTTTTATTCAAATTGGTACTTACATCTGCATACAAAAGTCTCTTTTTACTCATTGAACTCGGCGCCGTTATAAAATGAACAATACGCCGTAGAGGTGTCCCAACAGCTTCAATCACTGAAGTCAAAGTGATGCGGAGTTTAACTTACAACTACATGAATGTCTCGTCACGTTGAATCGCATGGTCTAAAAGGTACGGTCTGAGCGAAAAGTATGACATAGACGAGGGATTAAGGCAAGTTTTTTTTTAAAGATAACACTTACCTAACACGAGGGATGCGGATAAAATGGTACCGTAAGGTTACCACAATATTATATCAACACCATGCATTGGTCAATTTGATTGGCGGTTCTCTCGTTAATGACTGATCCTC
>JAULCE010074213.1:0-13037 GCA_032359355.1 Macoma nasuta | reverse complement strand
ATTTTGAATGACTTCAAAAATATTGTTAAAAAGGGTGCAATAGTTTTGCTTTTTGCGAGCAAATGCTCAATTTTCTATAATGTTTTCAAAAGTCATCTGCTACATGGGCATTAAATTGCATATATATGGAGTAAAGGGTTATAGTACAACAGAGGGCACGTTAAGCATCAGACTAAGGATTAGGCTTTCCCACACCGTTTATTGCAGTAGTAAAAGGGATAACAGCAGCCCCGGACTGTACAGGTGGACCGTCAGTATCAAGTATCAACACTTGGAGTATAACATCTGATCTATGTGGTACCGATACCTGGAACCTGTCCATATCCGAAGCTAATAGTGACCCACTCACTGTAAAGTAAGTATGTGCCTCTATGTGACAGTCACTGCCTCAGATATTGCAAACAGTATAGAACGAGAAAAGACGCTATTTTGAACTAACTGCTTCCAACTAACTTAAGGTTTAAATTTTTACCAATAAGCTTTTGAAGAGAAGAGAAAACTTCAGAGATTTCAATCCAGTGTTTTATTTTGATATGCACTGTTTGCAATATCTAAATTTTCGCACAGATTGGGTTAATCCGAGCCTTCTCTGTCCATAAACCAGCCCTTTATATGATGTTTGATATTTCATGTTGCTGGTTAGGGTCACAGGAACTCCTATTATAGTAAAAACCCGAGGATTTCCTTTACCCCGCGGGAGAGGAACTTAAATCAATGTCTCAATGTAAAAATTCATTGGATTAACATTTTAAGCTTATAAATGTATTATCAATATACCTATTAGCATCTAAACTGAAACATTTGAAATATAAACCATTATAACGTTGTATAACGGTCAATCCTTTTCAGAGTAAGATATAAAAACAAATCCTTCATGTACAAATGTATTTAGTTCAAACACACAAAACAACTTTTCGATTCAGATAGGTTAATACATATATTGATAATAGATCGGTAAGCTTAAAATGTTAATCCAATAAATGTTGGCATATATATATATATTGATGTAAGTTCCTCTCCCGCGAGGGAGAACAGACAGAGACAGAGAAGGCTCGGATTAAGATAGGGTATAAAACAATTAATGTTAAAATGGCATCGAACATACATGAACCATTTGTACATTTGTACATATACATTTGATATAAAACATACTGTAAAATACTTGGAGGCCGAAATTGGGTCCAAAACAAGTTTCACACTACGACTTCAAATAGAGTAAATCAGCAATATAGTCAGACGACATCTTGAAACAGTCATTTCGAAAGTTATGGACAAATAACATTTTCAATGACTTAACAAAATAACTTATTTCTTAAACATTGTGATAATACCAACATCTTATTATATGAGTTGATATAGACGGCACTTGGACGTCACCATCAGAAATACTGCTCAATGTCCCGCCAGAAATGTGTTCACCCTATAATCTCATATGCTTTTTAGAATTATACACTAGAAAAGAGTGAACAAGGATAACTATCTAGCCAAAAGCAAACAACTCGAATTTCCACAATGTTTTCAATAGTGATCTGCTTCAGGGACATCATAAGGTTCTTATATGGAGTAAAATGGTTCAGAACCGTTTGATGATAAAGAATGGACTACAATAAGTGGTCATTTGAAACTCAACGAATGTAACACATAATGCAAAACGTCCAGTAACACCAGGGCTCCAGATAATCATATGTAAATGATACATTTTCATGCTCCTCCAAACCCCCAAAAGTTATGGTAGGGGGTCATATAGTCGCCAATTCTTTCGCCTATCCGTACGCATGAGAGGGTACGTCTAGCTTCATTTACCTGTCCAGCTAGGGATTGTGGGTTACAAAGAAATTAACCTGTACAGAACCGACTTGTGAGGTACAAATGTACTTGCGCGATTACAAAAATCAACTTGCGGAGTTAGATTAGGGTAAAGTATTATAGAGTATGTAACCCCATAACGACCCTCTCGTGAGAACGTCCGTCCGCCTGTCCGCCCGTCTATCCCGTTTTTGTCAGTGCTAGTTCTCAAGAACTACTGAAAGGAGTTAAACGAAACTTTATATGAAGTGTCACTTTTAACTGGATATGTGCAAGACTATGTAATTTCGGGCTCATAAAGAAGATTCTTGTCTGAATGGAATTAATGAAACTTGATGTGAAGAGTCTCTATGAATAGAAGGATGTGCAAGATGTGTGTATGCTTGAGCTATATGGATTTCCTACATATTTGAGGCGTACTTTATTTTTATTTTTCCCGACCTTTTAGCCATCAAACCTTGTTACTGAATGTTCTAACTATGTGTCCAGCATACATTTGTGAAACATATATCAGTTTCACTGATATTCTTGTTGACACCAATTCTATATTTCTTCACCAGACCCTATGGATTGACCACCTATTAGAATCGCCTTTTCAATAGGGTTTGGTGAAGAGAAGTCATTTGCATACGCACGTTATCTGGGGCCTTGAGTAACACATCGTCTTCTGAATTGTTAATACAATAAGAGCAACTGTAATTTGTCTTACAGCATCGTCTCCATTAAGCCAGAAGTGACGAATGGTTTTAGCATCAATTCAGCTGGAGCATTAAATTGTAGTCAGACTGAAATAGCGGCAGCAAACATAGGAAACTATTATTTGAATATAAGGTAAGAAGTGCTACAGGTATGTTATTTATCAAGCGTGAATTAATTAATTTATTTATTTAAGTCTCATCTGTGTACAACATAATGAATCGCAACTTCAATAGCATTCAGATATAGCACAACACCAACTACGTCAAAAAGTTATAAATGACTATCACAAATCAAAATACAGTACAAAAACATCTAAAATAGTTATACTGCTATTAACGAACATGATGGACCATGTGATTGCTGCTAATCTTTCAATATAGAATGCCATTAAATAAGAGTGGATGATAACCATTGAACATCATGTGTATTGCTAACTCTTTACTCCATATGATTTGTATAGACATATCCACAATGAATGTATATAATGAATATGAAGATGATCTAGAGGAAAGGAAACATCAATTTTGGGAAAATGGAAAATTTGCTTACAGTGAACAAATGCTCCATTTCCCTGTTCAATGGTCATATGCTAGAGAGGAGTCAAAAGGAGTAACTTTGTAGTAAAGGGTTCAGGAAAGGTTAAAAACATCAAATACATATATTAGATTAAAGGTAAATTGATTAACAACAAACACAATTAATCATTAAAAAAGAAATAATGATGATTACTGTTAAGAATAATGCTGTTTGTATTTATAACATTTTATCTCAAGACGTAGTATCATATTTCTGGCTGCAGAAATCATTTGTACAGATTCTCAGAATTTAAATTAAGGATATGATTAAAAGGGGTTTCGGGGAAAAACTTTCTATTTCGACTTTTGAAAGAACGAAAATAGCTTCATTTACATCACTCACGCTATCAACATTTTCATTGATTTCTTTAGTCTTTTCAAGTTGTTGGAAAAACGAACACAAAGAAAAATAACATAAATGACCTTTTTATCATTAAGTTTACAGATAAGACCATTTCTTTTTTCAATTGTAATGATTTCATACACCCCTGAATGATAGGTCATTCGTACTGTACCGCCTAGCTTGCCAGTGGTCTTCTAATTGACTCTTGACCCACTTTGGAAGACCATTGGCAAGCTAGGCGGTACAGTACGAATGGCCTGTTATTCCATAGGCATTTAGTGATTCTGTTAAGGGTTATAAGTGTTACCGGTATGTATGTAATAACGTAATATACTGGGTATATGCATACAGCATGACTGAATCAAATGATCTGGAATAGATACTGGAGACAATTCATTTGCAGCTTGAATAGACAATAATAAATCTATAACATTTATGACTTGAAAATATGTAACTATTTATGTTGTATAATAAAATGACTCAAAGCAGTGCAACTTTTATTTGATGCAGAAGTTATTAAAGCGGTTACTATCATTAAGCACATACATGTTACTATTCATTTAAAGTTGCAATAACTTATCACCCCACAATTTTGTGCTAAAGTCAATTACTTCTCTAGAGGTAAAACATCCGCTCCAACAAAATTGTCATGGTTATAATGCCTCCTACAAGAGCTCAGATAGTTGAGTCGAAAATTCCGAAACAGCTCACTAATTGAGCAGCTTGGAATTGCCCAGCTAAGGGATACAGTACGCTCACAGCTGATCTCACTGCTGACAACAGAGAACACGAGGAAGAAGATACGAGAGAGGGCAAAGAAGAGAGCGTTATTCACAGCTAATCCCTACAGGTTTGCAAGATCCCTGATTGACAAAGAAGGGTCAGGAGTGCTTGAAAAGTCAATTTAAGAGGCTGAGAGATACCTACATGAGACACATTCAGATCCAGATCGAGATGAAGCCCTGGGGGACTGTGGCCGTATAGATCCAGAAACCTACCGCAGAAGGAGCTGGTAGTAACAGAACCTGCGCAGAATGAGGTGAATAATGTCATAAGGAATGCAATATTTGGTTATTCGCTTGGACCTAATTCCATCCTATTCAAAGTTTACAAGATGTGCCCCTTACTTCTCAAGCAAGTGTGGAGACTCCTGAAAGTCGTCTGGAGAAGGGTGATGTCCCTATAGCCTGGACAGAAGCAGAAGGAATATATATACCAAAGGAAAGCTGGCATAAGGACCTCACAATAGTTTGGCTTGACTTGGCCGACGCATATGGACCCAGACCACATCAGCATACCTACACACCCCTCTGACTTTACCATCTGATGGTCGCATCCAGAAAAATCATCGCCAGACATACGCTTCATCATGGGGATAAAGCTAGTCACCTACGCTGCCCGACGAGAGATTCGTGGACTAAAGACGTAATTGGGGATATATCTCCCATCCGGCAGAGGCTTCATGAATGATCTCACCTTTACATCAAGAAGCCATATACAAACCATATATGGATGCTGAGAGCCTTGAAAGACGTCACTTCATGAGCAAGGATGAAGTTCAAAGCAGCCAAATCAAGATCTCTCATTATAAAGAAGCGTCAGACATTAGAGAGGTTCAGGCTCCAAGTGCAGGACAGGGAGGTCCCATCTTTATTGAAGAGTCCAATAAAGTGCCCTGAAAAGTGGTTTGATGCCAGTTTGAAAGACCGGGACAATGTCTGAAAGATAAAAATTAGGTAGAGGATGGTCTCAATGGTCTCAAGAAGATTGACAGCTGTGGACTACCTGACAAGTTCAAAGCTTTGCTCTACAAGCATGCCTTGCTCCCGAGACTGATCTGGCCATTGATTGTGTACGAGGAAGCTACAACTACAGTAGAAGCCCTTGAGAGAATCACCAGCCGACATTTCAGGAAGTGGCTAGGAGTACCCCAAGTTTCACCAGGGACTTTAACCAGACTCTATGGGAAGAGCAACAAACTACAAATACCTCTTACTGCACTGGTAGAGGGGTTCAAAGCAGCCAAGACTGGTGTTGACTCTGAGAGATTCTCCGGACGAACTCATCCGCGACGCAGTTACACGTACTAACATAAAATGGTTAGCAACAGAGTATGTCAGTCAAGCAGAGAGCTCACTAAGCACAAAGACATTGGTGTAATGACTGCTTTTGGACGCCAGGGTATTAGTGCCACCAAGACAACTTTGTGGAACAAGTCAGGCCAGAAAGATAGGATGCCATGATCCAGTCAGAAGTCAGAAAAACAGAAGGACGTGCTAGACAAGCAAGAGCAGTGGAAATGGGAGCACAGGGAACATGGCTCACGTGGAATACCACAGACAGGAAGTTGACCTTGGGAGACATCTGAAAGTACGAGCCACTGAGACTATCCTTTCTCCTCAGGTCTGTCTACAAACTCCTTCCATCTCCAGGTTTCCTGTGTCGCTGGGGATTCACAGCTGATACCAAATGCAACCTCTGTGATAAACCAGGTACTCTTAAGCATGTACTGTCATCCTGCTCCACATTACTGACACAAGGAAGATACAGGTGGGTGCATGTCCTCAAAGAGTTGGCGGAGTGGCTGGAGAAAAAGAATAAAAGGAACGAGGAAGTCACTTCCACAGTCGAGCCGGGTGAAACTAGAAGAAAACAGAAACTACAACAAGCATCAATCGTTGGCGACACAACAGGCTGGAAGATGGAAGTGGACCTTGGAAATAGACTTGTATTCCGAGATATCGAACAGACTACCCTGAGACCAGACATAGTACTGTAGTCAAAGGCAGGGAAGAAGCTCGCCGTCATTGAGCTGACAGTATCATGAGAGACAAGATGTGAGGAGGTCCACGAGAGGAAGAAGGCAAAGATACACAGAACTGCTAGACATCTGCAAGCAACAATGATGGCGCACTTGGCTTTTCTCAGTAGAGGTCGGTGCAAGAGGATTATGTACACAGTCAATGTGCCGACTGATGGCAGCAGTCGGTTCTTCTGGCACTGAGAAAAAGAAGGGTATCCAGAGACTAAAGAAAGCTACGGAACGCGCGTCAAGCTGGCTGTGGCTGAGACGAGAAGAGAAAAGCTGGAGGCAATCAACCAATACACTGACTGATCACCACTGTGGGCCCACCACCACGAGAGTGTTCTTTGATTAAAGGGCCGAAGCATTCATTGACAGCGTATTCCAAGCTGATGATGTTGGTTGAAGAGCAGTTTATAATTTGTATTACGTAGAGTACTATTAATGTCTCCATATAAAGAAAATAGTCCATAAATTTGAAAACAGTATATGAGGCCTAATAAATGTTCACAAAGGAATCATCTGCCTAGGTATGTCGGTAGCAAGTAACAGACACGAGTAAACAATCTAAAATCTGACAATTTTATCTGTAAAAGAGAGCCGTAAAATACCCTAATCCACTACATTGACATGAACGTCACATAACATGATGATAAATAATTTTAACTAAGAATCGAACACAGCTAGATAACTTTGTTGCTGCGTATAAATATCATCGATTGTTTTACCTAAATATAGGCAGGACGAGGAGATCCTATCAATAGTAAAGAATATGTACAGTCAGACAGTGAACAGCGGTGCTATATTGCGAATTTTATTAAAAATTCGGTTAAAATTTACTCGCCATTTTCTTCATAAAGAGTTTCGACTGTCTGATCAATCAGTAACGTATTGTAGTTTTAATAGTAAGAGGATAAAAATGGTTTTGTACACGCCCTAGAAACTTAGTTTATAATAGCAAGTGAAACATTCTAAATTTTAGCAAGTACATGTAATTGCATATGTAAATAAATGGGAATGACAGAGGAGTATTAAATGTACTTCATTTACAAGATCGAAAGTAAAGTTAAGAACACTGCATATACATCGAGACTGTGGAAGCAAGAGAACATAATTTATAAATTTGAATAATAATGTTATGGTAAATATGAGAAATCGTCATCAAACTGCTACTTTGATACTGGGCTTCTTATTTTTCGAATTATGCAAACAAAGGCAAATCAATTATTGCATCCGTTCTACATAAGTGTGTGCATATATGTAACTTATTTGATTTTTCATAGTTTTAAAAATTTACTGTCTCGGCAGTGAAATTATACGATTCTTTTTCACTGAGAATTTTATACAAATCACTGTTAGGCATGTAAGAAAAACATTATTGACAACCAAGTGCAGTTACATGTGTTATTGTAACATTTAATAAAAATCACAATGGAAGTCATAGTTATATCTGTTGAAACCCTTTACTCCATAATACATATGCTAGTTTTATATACAATGAATCGGGAGATTATCTAGATGAATTCAAACAATACACCAATTTAGAATTGCTTTGAAAACATTGTGGACAATTGTGATGAGCAAATGCTCCATTTTCCAAGATTTTCAAATGTCATTTGTCACAGAGGCGCATCTCTGGAGAAAAAAGTTAATGTCAGAATATGTCAGGTTTTCATTGATCAACAGTTCAAATATTACATTTCAGCGCAACTGATGGCTGTTTGGGGAATGACATTTATTTCACACAGCCAGTGGAATTTACTGATCTTCCGAGCACAAACATCAATGATCCCGTAATAGCTCCAACACATGTAGACATCATGGGAAATTTGTTTTTTACTGGTAAGCCTAAACCCTTCACTTAACCCATGTTTTTACTGTCATCCACAATGAAAATGTAGCTTATCTAGGAGACCAGAAAACAACAGAATTGAAAACCTTTGAAAACATAATGGAAAATGGATACTTTGCTTATAATGAACAAATGCTCATTTTCCATAATATTTTCAACGGGCATCTTTTACAGAGGAATCAAAAGATGTATCTAGTTAGAAAAAGGTTAGCTCGTCATAAGCTTTAAAATTGTATCCCTTTCCTCCACACAAGTTCCCTTAAGCACATTGATTACTGATGGCTATTGAAAACATTGTAGGAAATGAAGCTTGCTTGTGACGAAAAACTGCTCCAATTCCTACAATGATTTCAATTTAAAGAAAGCATTTTTCAATTACCCTGATGTTCATCCTTTCATTGTGGATGAATGTAAAAATACTTTTGGTCAAGAACTCTTCTGGTTCTTATAAATGGAGTAGTCTACCAACCCATTACAGGAAATGCAAACCATTTGGCAAGCTTAAAATTGTCGACTATAGCTACTTTCAAGTTAACTTTTTCATCAAAATAACAAAGATAAATTATATATGTTTTCTGATTTCTCTTTGTTATGGCCAATGGTTGTTACAAACAACAAAGTCTTTGATCAACCGCCTTATGTACACATCAGCGCCTAATCATTTATGCACGTTAAAGCGTCCTATAGGATCAGTCTGATCATGGTCTACACAGTTTTCCGCAATGTGTGTTGTCAGTTTAAGCTCATTATTTTGTGGTAAAATCAGCTTGTACGGTTACTTGGATTTATAAAGGCTTTTTAGCAAGGGGCATATGAAGGCCCCGAGCTATATCTATTCCCGCTTCTATATTAATCTCGACGCTAGGTTTGACATTTGACCCAAACATGGACAGACCGAATGACACCTAAAACCACAAACAGCCGCCTGGTGAAAGAAAGTAGTTCCTTTTTCCGGTCGAAATGAATGTAACATTCATTTATTTTAATGAAACACTGGATATGAAAACGACTACATGGAAACAGTTAATGGGAACAGTTAAGAGATTTTGAGGTTAAGGCACACAATTTCAAATTGTGTAGAACTAACCAGTAGGGATATGGCGTTTATTATTGAGAACTTTATAACACTTTAAGCTCTATATATATACATGTAGTTGTGAATATTTCCTTTTCGTCGTAGCTGCTATAGAGCTGTCAGAAATAATATCGGATCAGACGCCGAGTTATTTGAATTGTGGTCTGAAACTGTTGCATAAAAACAATCCGTTATCTTGAATTAGCATTTACGGCATGATCGCTCATGAGCCGTTAAACAGAACCGATTTGTGTCAGACGACGAGTACATCGACGTGTGGTTTAAAACGGAGCCGTCATTTTCGACTGAACTTACATAGCTGTGTCAGATTCAATCTAGACAAGATGCCTCTTAACTGGACGTCTGATCTGTTTCATAGCTCAGCTACTTGTACAGTACTTGGCCACAAGTAAGAACGCAAAAACGACGTCAACGTTAGGTAAACGTTTCAATTCCGTTACGTTAGAACTAGAGTTATACAATACACTGCTATTATATAAACCTAAATACAAAAAAACATCAGAGATGGTTGGGAAATTTTCCGTCTATCTATACTTCGCGAATCGTATTTTCAGGGTATTTTATAAGGGCGATAATGTAGTTTGAACATTTGCGCACACACTTTTATTTACAAGTTATTTCGTGTAGCCTGTGTTCCAAGTACATGTAGTAACGTTTCTACAGTATACGCTTTTTCAATATCATATATAGATTTTAAATGAAGTTAAAGCCTGGTTACTAACCTGGCAAAATAATAAGCAACTTACTTCGTTTAATTCATTTCAAAATGTAGTCTGAAAAGCCCACTAACACTATTTGGGGGTTTATGTCGTTTACTTTGATTGTTTTATATCATCGATGTCGTTATTCCTCCAGCATCTGCATAAATTTTGGACAGAATAAAAGGTTCCCACCTAATTTGTAACCATTTTCTAACGGAAATTAACCCTGTCAAGGAACTTTTTCTTCTAGTTGGGCCAACGCCCATCCATCATATGTGCTTGTTTTATAAATCTCTTCTAGTTCTATCGATTTTTATCTTAATCTGTGGTAGAAACTTCCAATTAAAAATATTTAAAGCACAGAATGCCTTTCCAATTAAACTACACGGTTATTTGGACACTTGATCCGTTTGCAATAAAATTAAAATTGTTTGATTACATCGAGGGGCAGATTATATCGTCGCTCACTCCTCATAGTTATGACGTCATTAAAATTACATCGTCAGATGACATCAGGAAATTATTGGAAACAAATGTTAAGCGAACACTCTTGTGTCATTTATTTCGCTTACATTGCTTCTGTATTATCGTGATAAATTACCGCATTACGAGGTTTCATTAAGAGTTGACAAATATGCATTCCTTTTTCCTTGACGTTGCGTACTTACTTATGGCCACATACAGGTTGTTATGCATCATACAAATTACAAAAATAATAAATTAAACCAGATCTTGCTCTGTGTGGGTCTCCCTGTCTTCTCGATGATATTGAGCGAGTATATGTGTACGTCTCTCTCTCTCTCTCTCTCTCTCTCTCTCTCTCTCTCTCTCTCTCTCTGACTTTCTATTTCCGTCACATTGCTTTATTATTGTTCATTCTTAATCCAAGAATAACATTAATGTAGAGTGAGGCGGGGGAGAAACAAACCGACATCCAGTGAGGCCAGTGGCACAAACACAAGTTATCCAGTTAGGCGACGGACATTAATGCAGTGACAGCCAATAAGGCGAGGAGCAGTTATACAGTGGCATTTAGTCAAGCAGTCGGAAGAATCTCAGTGACATCCAGTGAGGGGAAGGACAGTTATACAGATACCCCCAGTGTGGAAAGAGGCAGTAACACAGTGACATCAATTGAGGTAAGGGGCAGTAACATAGTGACATCAAGCGAGACGTGGGGCAGTTATACAGTGGCATCCAGTGAGACGAGGGGCATAAACATTGTAATACTCAGGCGAGGGCACAAACACAATGACATCTAGTGGAGCGATGGACAGTAAGATATATACATCCAGTGAGGCGAGGGGGAGATATACAGGCACATCCAGTGAGGCGATGGGCAGTAACACAATAACATCCAGTGAGACGAGGGGCAGTAACTCAGTGGCATCCAGTGAGGCGAGGGGCACACACATGTAGCGACATCAATGAAGATGGCGAGGGGCAGTAACACGATGACATTGAGTGAGGTTAGGAGCCGTAACACAGCGACATCAAGTTAGGCGAGGGGCAGTAATACGGTGTCATCTAATTAGCCAAGGAACAGTAACACAGTGACATCCAGTGAGGCGAGGTGCAGTAACACATAGACATCCAGTGAGGCGAGGGGAAAAAATACAGTAACATTCAGTGAGGCGAGGGGTCGAAACACAGTGACATTTAATGAGGCTAGGGACAGTTACGTTCAGTGCGGCGAGGGGTACACACACAATGACATCATATGAGGCGTGGGGCAGATCACAGTCGCACCTAGTTAGTCGAAGGACAGTAATATGTGCGTTTGAAAGGAAAAAGTAATTACTGATGAGTGATCACAGATAACGTGTCATTAAAGCTTTTTCTACAAATTGAGTACAGTGAAGACGTCCAACAGAGACCAGTGTTGTCACAAATACAGTTGATTTCCTTTTCCTTTTCCGATTTTATTCACATACAATCAATATAAAAATGAGATCGACAAGCAATCATTTCTTGAGAATTCTTGATTGTTTTTACAAAATCCATTGAAATATAAAGTTGTTAGTAACTTCATGGAACAAGAGTGCCTAGAAACGACCATTTATAGGGTGAATAAATTCCACTGTTGTCGCTTAAAATTCGACCAAAGTACCTATGGTACAGGGGAAATGTCCTTTTCATAAATATCCCGCGCAAAAACAGCAATTTTGACACCAAATACAGCATGTCAAGCTCTCTTGGACTTTTTTCTTTCAACTTTAATTAACGACTGCTACTTCTGAAAGTCACATAGTAAACTACTGCTGTTATACTTTTGGTAATGTTAATAAATCACCTCCTGCTGCAAGTTGCACCGCCAGCTACAAATTGAAACTCTGCATTCCCTGATCTGAAGCAACTTATAATCAAAAACGCTGTTGTAAACTGAACAACTTTAATCACCTATTGCATTGAAAGAGTCGATATGCTCATGTACATGTCCAACTTTTTTGTTTCAAGACAGAGGCAGGTCCAGGATTTGACGTTTTTGTTGTTGTTGTTGTTGGTGGTGGGGGGGGGGGTAACTTGGGTGTGCATTTTTTGGCATGTGCCACGTTTCCTACTAACACAACAACACGTTATATTCTTCACTCTCAATATCTAATCAAGACCTCCCTATATTCGCTTCTTGTACTTGTGCTCATCCTAAAATTAATATGTCTACCATTACATCAGCCTTAAGCCCTTTGCTGTCAGCACTATCAGTGTTTTGATTATTATGGGTCCTAAATACTAGCAGATGAGAACAGTCCTGTCTACAGATAATGTATAGTCAAACCTCTATTGAGCGGCCATCAAATAAGAAATCATAGTGATTAGAAAGGACAGTTGGTCACTTATTGTAAAAATGAAAGTGAAGCAGAAAGCTTTATTTTTAGTGCTTTCTGCATTACGTCCGTTCTGCATTATGTGATCACTTGTCTCAATGACCACAAAACTTTGTCTTGAATGACTGCTCAAATCAGACTTGACTGTACTTGCAAACGCGAAGATTGAGACAAGCCGTATACCCGTCTTTGACGTCATTCCATTCACATCCAGTGAGATATCTAGTTCGTAGAATCTAAAGATGCAGACATGCCACATGCCCCCGGGACATGCCCCCGGGACACTTCACCCCGGGGTAAAGTGCCCACCCCCCCTGGGTAAAGTGTCCTCCCAGGA
>JAULCE010074102.1:0-13039 GCA_032359355.1 Macoma nasuta | reverse complement strand
TGTCCCCATTGTAAATATAGTCTAAGCAGAGTATACCTGACGAAGTTTTAATCAAGATCTGTAAGGATATTTCTTATCAGGGTCTGTACTATTTTTCTGTTAGATTTGTTGGGCCTACTTTAAACCAAGTGCCATTGAAAATATTTTTTATCTCTAAATGTACTTAATATTATTAATTAGTTAATTAACACTCAAAAGGGGGTAGTGCTTTACATAACTATTCAGTAGAGGGTTAAAAGGAGCCAGTATATCTTCCTTTAAATGATTGATTAACATAGCTGTGACTGTATATCAATTCTGGTTTAGGCCCTGACCTGGCCGTCACTAAATGTCTCGAGCTGAGATCGTGCCACTGCACTGAAATTTGACTGCCATCAAAACATTCAATGTTTCACAGGCAGTCAAAATTGTAGTGCAGTGGCGATAAAATGAAATGAGAAAGCAAATGTTGAAATTTTGAAATTGAGCAAGAGCTTATCTCGAGATGTTTGGTGAAAGCCACGCATGTGTTTTAGTTATGTTTATGCTCTTGTATGTATATTTGACACTGTAATGCAGTTATTTGACATTTATTATGTTTGATTTTTCAATCCTGTATTTTAGTTATTCGAGCTGGCCCTTACCGTGTCTGTTCTGTATTACGGAGGACAGCTTGTGCTAGCAGGAGTCATAACAGGGGGTAGCCTCATCTCCTTTATACTATACCAGATGCAGCTGGGCAACTGTGTTAATGTAAGTCACAAATTGATAACTCGTAAAACAAGGTTAAACCTTTTTTTATATGCCATTTTTGTCTTATCCACAAAGGAGTCAATAGCGAGGTCGTCTAATCCCTTTATACTTTACCAGCTGGGCAGATGTTTTAATGTAAGTCACACACGCATAGTACTAGGTTTACCTATTATTTCATATGATATATTTGTCTTTTCCCAAAAGGAGTGCATACGGGGGTAGCCTCATCTCATTTATATTCTACCAGATACAGCTGGACAGCTGTGTTAATGCAAGTCAATAATTATTAACTCATATCACTAGGTTAACCCTTTAATTCATATTGTATTTTTGTCTTATCAACAAAGGAGTTTCATCACCTTTATACTCTAACATATACACATAGCCTTGCACCATTGTGTGTCTCAATAAGAAGGTGTGTCGAGCAGAATACCTGGGTATTTAGGTCAAAGGTCATTGTCACGTATAGGTCAGACGTACACTTTCAACAATTTCTGTGTCAGGCACACTACCAAGATCGGTAGGTCAAAGGTCAATGTCACACATACGTCAAACATAATTTTTTTTATAAAATTCTGTTCCCGGCCATGACATTTTTATGTACGGAATTATTTTAACATCACTTGCCACAGTTGTTCCTTTCAACGAGAAGGAGTGTCGCACACAAGACGTTCTGGGCAATAACTTGGTTATGTATGAAAGGATTTTAAAATAACTTGACACTGTTGTACCCCTTAATGAGATGAGGTGTGCTGCCCACAAGACTTGGGTCGATAAATATAGGTCACACAGAGATCAAATATAAAATATCACTAAATCTTGTACAGGGACATAACGTTTTATGTAGTTGTTTCTCTTAATGAAGGTGTGTTGCAAACAATATTTTTATCAGACCAGACTCTAGGGTTTGTCAACTCGTTAGGATTGTCTTGAAAAGGCGATTCTAATGAATATTCCCAACATAAAATTCAGAAGAAAAATTTAAAAGTCGGTCGAAAAATAATTGATTTACCCTTTCTTATCTCTGACCCTGTGCCGATGTCTATGTTAAGAGGAAATATCGGGTTATCTTTCAGGAAATGGGTGAAGTGTACACGGGGCTTATGGAGGCATCAGGGGCTTCTGAGAAAGTGTTTAAGTATATAGACAGGACACCCAATATTGTGCCCAGCGGTACCCTTGCACCCAGCGGCATGTCTGGCCAGATTGTGTTCAAGAACGTTTTCTTTAACTACCCCAGCAGACCCGATGTACCTGTTCTAAGGGTATGCTTAGTTCTGCAATAAAAAATATGTGTAGCTAACCCTCATCCTGCTACGGGTTTTGTTTTACTTTTTAATGCACTTTAGCCCTTTACAACAATTGCTATTTTTAATCTCTGTTACAATGAAAGTATATGATGAATAAGAAGATTATTATGGTTTTAAAGAAAAGAAGATGCAAAGGGTTTGAACAATTGTGGAAAATGGAACAGTTTGAGCCCAAACCCCATATTGCACAATGTTTTCAATAATCAGATGCGTAAAAATTGGTATCTATGGAGTAAAGGGTTAAAGATGTGTTACTTATTAAATAAATGATCAAATACAACACGTCACGGTTCGCTTACTCTGCCCAACTACATGTATTGATAAGCAAAAGTTTAGTTGCGAAACATCAGTGACACCAGTTATGTGATAGTCAGACCGATTTGCACCGATCATAGTGTAACGTATCGAAAAGTTCAGGAATTCCGAGCAGTAAAGCAAGCTGCAAGAGTATAGCGGTTATTAGAAATACAATCACAATGACCGCTTACATCTAAAGTGAAAACTTGGGGAAACGACTCCTTTCTACTATTTATAGTCATAGTTTTGTTTAGACATATTTATTGCCAAAATATATCCGTACAAAACATAGATATATGTCTATTCAAATACAGTACAGATATTCAGCAAAAGAGTTCGGCAACAAGTTCAGCTAACATTAATTACGACCCTTCTCGTTATTATAGTCATAGAGTTATATCCCATAATATATTGACTTATTTCATGCCAGCTTGTTGCTGTTATATTATATTAAACATTTAGATTCAGCTGTTAATTTGAAAATCATAAGGACTGCAATACTTTTGCGAATAAGGATGTCCGGTATTTCTTTCAGGACATGAATTTTGTCGTCAAGCCCGGAGAAGTTGTGGCCCTTGTTGGTCCAAGTGGAGGAGGAAAGACTTCCTGTGTCAACCTGCTGGAATATTTCTACGGTACAGAGTGGGGTCAGGTGCTATTAGATGGTGTGCCAGTGCAGGAATACGATCACCATTACCTGCACAAACAGGTAAGACTTGGTACCTTTAATATTCCAAATATAAGCTGACCGCCAAATAAGGTGCTTATGCCCAATTCTAGATGTCTTACTACTCAGCCAAACCCTATGGTGTGACCATTCATTATACCATACTAAACGAGTTGAGGGATGTACTGGAATGACTCCGTCCGTCCGTCCGTTTGTCTTTTTTTGTCCGGCTTACTCCTTGATCATATTTCAATGAATGGTTTTAAATCTTTGTTTACTTTTTTGTCATCACATCACACCTGTGCTCCTGTGATTTAGGCCATGATCACACATTTCTCTCGATTGTTTGCTTAGAAATTGCTTGGATTCTAATTTACCCTAGGACAGATTTATTGCATTTCTTTACTTTTTTCTGTCAGGAGCATAACTGGCAACTTCTTTCTTCTTATTGTTAAAGTTTGCCCTTTTAGATCAAGTGCTGCTTTTGTGGTGTATTAATCACCTTTAGTGATAGCTCTAGTGAGAATCATCCTGGAAATCTTGCAGAAAAAACATAAATTAAATTCGATATCTGAAGTGGTAACTTTGAAATGGAGCAAATTCACAGCTCGAGAAGTTTAGTTAGAGCTTTGGATTAAAAAATCTCACGTTGAGGCTTAGCAGTCTTCATGAATATGTACCCACTGGTACTATCTTCCCAGATCTCTCTAGTTGGTCAGGAACCAATCCTGTATGCCCGGTCCATAGAGGAGAACATTCGCTACGGTCTGACGGATGGAGAATGGACGCAGAAGGAGGTGGAGACCGCAGCAGGGCTAGCCAACGCCCACAGATTCATAGTGGACTTCAAGAACGGGTACAAAACACAGACAGGCGAGAAAGGCATGCAGATGTCGGGTACAGTTGTAAATAAGACTAACCATCCCAAGCGTTAGAAAACTAAACTTTGGATGCGGCAAACTATAAATGCATTACAGATGCCGGCTTTGCTTTCAGATTTTCCAGACATGATTAAGCTCTAATCAAAATTTCCTTCGTGCACTAGCAATACACTTAAGGTCGATATCTGAAGTAGAAAATTTGAGATTCAGCAAATTCTCAGCGTGAACAGTTTAGTGAAAGCCGGATTCCTACTCTTATTTGACTGTTAGATATATTATTTATTTTAGTTTTATCACTGCCAAACATTGTCAAACAGTGTAAGCCATAATCTGATGCATTATCTAAGTTGGTGGTGGATTGTCTGAATCTACACTGATTTAAATGTGTACACTAGTCGCCGGTGTTCTTCGAAAACCATGTATGTGCCATTTTGTCAGATAGGAACATACGCGGTTTAACACTTTTTATACTTATTCACAAACGTGGTTTCAGAAGTAAATCGACGATATGTTATGTCTTAAATTGTAGTTTGCTCACCGCAGACTCAGTTTGTTTTGTGTTAAATGCAACAGGGACAAATGGTCGTTACGGTATTGCAAAAGTGGTAGATTTAGATCACGCTCCTCTTCCCAAATGCAACATCTGATCAAAGTTTGATAACCAACCTTATTATACTGCAAAGGAAAATCATCTAATATGATTGGTCAATGAGCCCGGTACAACATTTCATGTAACCTGTGAGCAAGCCGTGTACATGACTTTTCCCCGTGGGGAGCTCCACGTTTAACAAAAAGGCCGAGTATCGCTTCAACACTTTACTTTGGATTTTTCACAAGTTAGCTGCTAAAACAAGCACATGTAAAATGTTATCCGTGTCATACTTTACACCATGAAATATGGGGTGGGGGGTTGCCGTAGAAAACCAAAGATACACGGGGTTATGATTACGCCCTTTTACATTTCTGTACGAGTTTCTCCCCTTTCAATAAGAAATATTAGCAGCATACAATATCGCTCATATTGTTTTAACTATGCGTTGCCGTGTTGAGTTAACACTATTCTAGCACACGTGGACCCCCATACCATTCATAAAACACGCCTAGTCTCAATCAAAAGCCGTTTTAGAATTGACTAAATTTCTCCTAGTTCTTAAATATACAGCTCTGGTGACATGAATTTCCTCAGCCGGAAATAAATCGGCATGTACCTTGTCAATAAACTGTATAACTAATAATGTAACACAGTCAAAATTGTGTCAACCACTCTATCAGAAAATATTTGTTGAGATATTGACCATCTCAGACTTTGCAGCTTGTTCAGTTTACATTGTATAACACCAATCAGTTTGTTGATTCAAATATCTTGTCCACAAGTTCTGTTGACATAGATTCATCTGATACTTTATTTATGAGGGTATCGTATACCGGTAAGTTCTAAATGTATTAATATAGCACGATGACGATGATCAAATCGGGTCTTCACTAGTAGCCACTCTCAATTACCGCTGTCGGCATAGTTAGGTTTAGTGCGAAAAGTAGTATCCGCTACTACCGCTAACAAAGAATATGAAACAGGCCTCCAAACAAGGCATGTATCCAAAATGTAACAAATGTTTATTTCTCAACCAATCCCTGTGTTGTGACCATGCATACGAATCGTCTTGACATCGGGTTTGATCGAGGAATATGAAGTGTGGTCAAATACTGTTTGATTTATGCACACTTACTTGTATCACTGTAAGAGATTACCAATGATTCAAATAGATTGTTCTGTTTTTTTTCTCAGGAGGGCAGAAACAGAGGATAGCCATTGCCCGGGCCCTGATCAGGAAACCCAAAGTTCTTCTGCTGGATGAAGCAACAAGTGCTCTGGACTCAGAATCTGAGTATCTGGTTGGTATATAGCTATACAGTTTATGATTTTACCTATTACCTTATATGCTAATTTAAGAATCATCCACAATTGAAGACATATCGTCTTTCACGGAAAGGTTATTTGTGAGTCCTGACATTCAGATACGAGTTTTAAAGTCTCAATGTGTGATTCTGTAAGGTTAATGAATATAGATTCAGATCCCTGCAATGCATGTGATCCAATCATGGATCCAAATTGAAGACTCTTTTTCTACCAAAATGAAATCAAGTTAAGACATGCAAACACAAAGCTGGTTAGCCATAGACATCATTTTCATAAACTGTTACAAAATATGCAAGGAAAGCATCCGATGAAAAGGAAAATAGTATGTAGAATATAGCAACATATATATTAATGCCTCATGTTCAAAAATGTTTTCAACATTTATATGCTGCTGTAGAGACGTCAAAAATGAGATATGTGGTAATGGTTCCAAATGTCTGGGTGATTAATGGCTGGGTAAAAAAACATTTGTTTATTTGAATTTCTTACTAAGTCTTTCCCAAAATGTGCATGTGCATACATTTAGTTAACCATTTACACCTGTAGCAGATGATGACTAGTAAATATACTGTGAGAAAAGGAGCATTTAATTGCTTGCATTGATTATTATCTATATTTCAGGTTCAACAAGCCCTGTACAAGAACCTCTCCGGTCGGACTGTGATTATTATAGCCCACAGGCTGAGCACCGTGGAGAGAGCGGACAGAATCGTCGTGATAGACAAAGGCACGGTGGTAGAACAGGGAACCCATCAACAGCTACTGGAGAAGAAAGGAATGTATACCAGTTTAGTGAAAAGACAGTTGTTGATTTCCGAGAATTCCTACCAAGATCGGCGTTCAGCACAAATGTCGGAGTGTAGCTGTAGCCGTAGACGTAGAGTTTCGGGAGGTCGACATTGTAGAGGGAATTCTTTGGTTCTACAAGAGGAGGAAGGTATTTCTTTACCAAGGGCTAATTGTATTGTAGGATCCGCATAGGGATTTTACAGAACAAGCTGTTTTAAACGGCCATCAAGAAAGGTATCATGGCAACTATTAATGACAAGTGGTTAATGCAGGACAAAAGCCACTTAGAACAGGTTTCACTTTTATTTTACATCATTTAATAACAGGATTCCATTGACCCTCGGACGGAACCTTTAGAGAAAATCGGTAAAAAAGAAATTTGACAGCTGTAGGCCAAACTCAAAGGAATCCTATGAGAATCCTCTGGTCATGATATACACAGTGTGATTTACCATGTAAAATGAACCCATAACTACCTGTTGATGCCTCTGTTGCAGAAAACTTGTGAAAAATTTAATAGAAATGGAACATTGGCTCATGATGAGCGAATGCTCTATTTCCCAGGATGTTTTCAAAGCCATTCAATTGTTTTGCATTTCCTTTCTCGTAGATGTTCTTCCTTTTTATGAGGAGCTTGGTAGTGAATAAATCTACTATAACTTCAGGATTATTCAAGGGACCGCCTCTCCTAACAGGTTCAATTAACAACGAGTTGTATATCAACCTGTTCACTGCCGGAAGGAATTCTACGCAAGCACAATATTTCGTCTGCTTCATTTTCAAACTTCACAGATTAACTTATTTTGGAGCAAACATATTTGCCGAGTGTCAAACAGCTTGGCTCCAGATGAGACGCCGAGATACTCGGCTTCTCATCCGGATTTAAGCTGTTTGCATATGCCTCTATGGTTCGGGGTAAGCAGTGAATGGAATAAAGGCCTAGTTTAAGGAATGTGGCATACTGAGGTGCTGATCAATAAAGAACTAGTGGGTACACTAATCCCCAGTGCTCTATAACCCTTAATATACAAACCTTTGTTTATTGGACCTCTCAGGAAAAGCGGTTCCTATCGGTCCTTAGAATTTGATTGGTCAAACCACTGTGTACTATCAATTCTAAGATAGTGCTGACTATGAACTACTCGGAAGATGTTGTTCCACTTATCAGGATACAATTAACACACAGCTGTACTAGTTGGTGGTCAATGAAGACGGGCTAAACTATGTCTTTAAGGATGGTAGGATACTGAGATTAGTGCATCCCGCTAGTACTCTTATGATGTATTCATGATATATTAATTTTGTAAACTGTGTATGTATCCTTATGGGCCGCAGGCCTATGAATAAACTATCTATATATGATAAGTATCACAGCGTATCACATTCCTTAAACATTTAAGGACTTTCAGAAACGACAAAATACCCATTACCATCGCTACTCTACAGTTTTATTGAACAATATATGTACATTGATATACATTGTTATACTTGTAATACAAAGTTCCGTTTTTAGCACAATTTGGTAGCACTTATCATAACTGTAATAGTCTAGCAAATAATACTGTTTCTAAACATCTACAATATAATGTGACCAAATTGACCCCATATTATGTTTTTAGTGTTGAAATTGTTTAAACCCATTATTTCATATAACGTTAACTATGTTTGGATTTATACACAAGGAAAGTAGTGATGAAAATGGATGGATATCTAGGCAAAAACTTAGTGTTTTGACACTAATGTACGAAGTGAAGCATTTGCTCATGAGGAGAAAATGCACCATTTCGCGAGTAAACGCTTAATTTCCATCATTATTTTTTAAAACAGGCATCAAAATGCGCGTCGGTGAATTAATGAATTAATTTGAATTGTGACGTTTTTTACAACTAATCAATTACTATATTACGTTTGTTGTACATGTACAATAAAGACTTCAGATTAACTATACGTGTTCGAACAATAACCAGAGGATGTTCCCCCGACAACTTTGCTCTTGGTCCGCACTTTTTGTCTCAATTTGTGTAAACAATTTTGATAATGCCGAAATTGTTAGGACTATTTTTATTAGTTCGAATTGCACGAAGTTCGAATTCAATTCAAGCTTTTGGTAATTCGAACTGATACAAATAGTTCCCCAACCTTGACACGGCTCAAGAAAGCGAAAATGTACGTCTTTAGTTCATATGTTAGTTTTGATTAAAGAATAAATTCTACTCAACCAAGTTCAAGTTGAGGAGGCTATAGAATTGTTTGGGTCAATATATCTGGACCTTTTACTCCATATGGTATTTTTTAATTTGTCAAAAAGATAATAAATAATCAGATGCAAAATATGAAAATTGAGGCAAAAGAAAAATGTCACTTTTGAATTGTAATGAGCACATGCTCTATTTCCTACAATGTTTTCAATAGCCATCTTCTACAAAGGCTCAAAAAAGAGCTTCTGTGGATAAAGGTTTAAAGTCTTGGTGCCAGTTTAAAATTGTCGGCTGCAGCTGTTTAAATATCTAAATTAACCATTGGAGTAAAAGGTTCAGGTTGACCATAACAACTGGATCATAAAAGATCCTGGGGTGTTTGGCAGATATTCACCTTTATGCGTGCTACGGAAGAAATTATAATGACATTTGCAAACAGCTTAGATCCCAATAAGACCCGTGTGACACGGCGTCTCATTGTGATCCGTGTTGTTTGACATTTTAGTTATAGAGAATATTTTTAAAAACCGGGCAAATCCGGAGATCTCCGGAAAAAGTCCGGAGAAATGGTCGGACTGAAGGGTAAGATGAACCGTAGGTCGCCGTTGTGATGAACGGCACATACATGTTCACCTTAATATACATAGTTACAGTTCAATAAATCCAGGAAATACATGGTTTCCGAGAAATACCCTATAACCCAGAATAGATCTTTTTCTAAAATTGATAAAAAACGAGCCTTTGCGAGTTTTTATCAATTTTAGTAAACGAGTTTTATATATACCATATTGAATGACCACGAATGTTATATTCTATTTATATTTAAAATTACGATGCGACGATTATTAGCGCTAATACATATAACGTCGCTATATAGTACGGTCATTTTAACGCTATTTATAATGACGTCACATACATTGTTATTTCACTAGTTATATACCGAAAATTATATCACTCTGTTATATCACGCTGGTGACGTTATTTATTATATAAATTAGATTGCACAATTAGGGAATCGATTCCCACTGCAACACAACTATTTTTGTTATGTAAATATACTAAATATACTATATATGCCATGAGAAATCCAGACTTTACTCTTGTCACGCCGATCGCGACCATAACTTGGTCGTCAACCAGCTTGGACTTTTAAGACACCGAGTAACTCGAGTCCAATCCTGTTTGACACTTGGGCAACAGTTGCACCAAATTTCAATAGTAAAAATGTTAGAAGAGAAAGCAGACGAGAATTTAGCGGACTATTGTTTTGGCGACAGAATAAGAGTATAATAATCTGCATTTTGTAACACTTTACATTAATTGAATCAGTAGAGAGATACAAATGATGGCTCTTATGAGTTAAACTTAACTAAGCAGCTCTAGTTCAGAGTATGCTTAATCTCAAAATTTCAACTGTTAATTTCTAGTTTAATTTCATTGCAACTAACACTCCAAATTCAAAATAGCGATATATATTCTTGTTCTACATTGTTTTAACCTTTTCGCTGCCAAATTAAAGAAAAATCATTTGAAACTGGTTTTGGACCAGAAATTGTTATAAGAAAATAGTTTTCCAAATTCCTAATATAATGGCTGAATTTTGTTGCAAAAACGTGATGTCCTTGATCAGACGCCGACTTCTAAGGCAGCGACTGATCTGGAACGGCGCTGATTAGTTGCCTATGGTAGTGAAAGGGTTAAACGTTTTAAGATCGGAAGTCGTGAAGCAGTGCTTCTATATACATATTTCATGTATTGGTAACCATATCACATTACATTTATAATTACATCTAATACGTACAATTACAGTTTGCTTCTCATGTCTCAATGAACGTTACACAGAAATAAATTACGACAGAAATATATGATCAGGGACTTCAATGTTTGTCCAAACATTCTGGCAAGTTGTAAGGCGATCCGATGTTTAAAAAGTGTATAATTTATATTGGTTCTATACCTGTGTAGAAAGCAGTATGAAATTTACCATTATCGTTTCGAAGCTCATACTTATATAATTGTATCGGTTCTAACATTCGATTCAGTGCCTATTGTATTTACAAATAATTTGACCTTTAACCAAAACAAATAGCAATAAGCATCTTGCTTGTTTCATGGTCATTAACGATGCCAAAGCGTAAACCCTTATCACGCCGATCGCAACCAGTTTAATTGTCTGATTCGAGTACAAACTGTTTGACAATTATCAACATAATCGAAAAAGATTAAAAAAATAAAGCAGACGAGAATTCAGCGGACTTTTAAAGGGCGACAGGATAAGGGTTATCTGAGATAACACAACGAAGAGAGCAACCGTGGGTGGCTTAAACAACAAGTCAATCCTTCGATACATCCGTCGGTGTGAAAAACGTTAGGAGTGGAACAAATTCCATTCATAGTTGGAGGTAAACAGAGGACAAAACAGTTAACATAGGCTAGATGTATGACAAAGATTATTTAACCCTTACCTCTCCAAGCTGCATTTAGACTAATGCAGTAGGAAAGAATCTGATGAAAAAATAAAAACTTTGGCAAACGAAAGATGCCATTTTGAAATTGTATTGAAATCTTTGAAGGAAATGGAGCATTTGCTCGTTACGAGCAAATGCTTCATTTGCTACCATGTTTCAAAGCAGTTCACGTGTTCACAATTTCATGCCTCAAAAGATTATTATATTGTCCTACTTTCACTAAACTTCTCAAGCTGAGATTGTGATCCTTGAAATATTTTCAACATCGGACAACCGTAATATAATTGCCATTGCATCGACTGTAGGACTGTTGGTGAAAAATGCCACTTTAACTGGCAGTCAAAAGTTAGGTATTGTTGCAATAAATTTAAATGAAATCCATAGACGAAATTTGGGGATCGAGCAAGTTCTCAGCTTGGGTACTTAAGTGAGAGAGACGCCTGGTTAAACTTCAACTGTCAATTTGCAAATTCAGACCAAACCGTTACGTGCCGTTGTGGTCAACGGAACATAACGGTCTGTCCTAATTTGCATAGTCGAAATTCAAAAGAAAATGTTTAAAAAGGGGAAAACCCCATGGTCAGTCAATTTAAAAGCACGAAATTGTCAGTTTGCCTTGAATGTTTACAACGTTTTGCAAATAAACTTTTAACAACGATTTGCTGAATAGGATAAATCCCGACTTATCGAGTCTTATTTAAACGATTTCTCGAAATATCTGAAAGTAACTGATGTTGTATCAAGTTCATAATATTATTTCAAAGTTCGCAAGGTTGTTGCTGCATTGAAAATTGAAAATGTGCCTCAAATGCCATTTTTTCTTATTTTGAGACTGCAACTGACGTCTTATCAGAGTCTACAAGTTTGTTCTTAATTGCTACACATCACATCCAATAGTAATTTGTCCCACACATTTCAAAATACAGTCGAGATTCGCTGTGTCGAAGGAGCGTGAATTCGTTTTAGCTCGAATCACCGAAATTGGAATTAAAAACGAATTTTGGATAATCACTACTTCGACATGTATGCTCAAAGCAAAACAACTATGTTTTCTGTTCAGATTTAAGTTTCGATATAACCGTTTCGATACCAAAGGCGACTCGAATCGACATTGCCAAAAATAATTCCTAGATAAGATGACGCCTTAGACGGCGAAGTCTGGCCAGAGACTTCACATTTATATAACACAATTTATTCATAGAATTAGGATTTCGGAAAAGCCAAAGTTAATTTAAAATTTCTGTTATTTAGTTCCTTAAAGTATTTGATCCAAATGCAGTAACAACCGAAAACGTTAAGTCTGGCGGTAAAGGTCTAAGCATGAATTGGACTTCCGAGAAAACAAGGCTCGACTGTAATTTAGTTTCGTGATCAACCGCAAAATGTTCAAGGTAGCAACTGACTTAAAGGTCTTTACTGATTAAAAGGTTAGGTTGGAAATCGAACAGCTATGCTATATAACTATTGACTTTGTCAATTGGAAATCAGTGGTGACAGTCTACTATGATCAGATGCCACGTCGGACACGTTTCTGCTGGTGTGGTACTACACTGTTGAAATTTCGAAAGGTTGAAAATCGTAGAGAAACACTCATTCTACTTTTGTTGCGAGCAACCAAATGACTCGAAACACCCCATAAATGCCAGTGTCATTGTTAAAAAGGAAAACTGATTTAGTATGTTATGTATTTATAGGTTATTTAACATTGTTCTGTACAATACGGATATATATTTGGACGAGTACACAGCTTGGGAAGTCATATGGACGAGCCGCTAGGCG
>JAULCE010073991.1:0-13040 GCA_032359355.1 Macoma nasuta | reverse complement strand
ATCTTTGCTCGAATAAGTTTCATATAAGATCACGTCTGCACCAATAAGTTGTTTATTACAACTAGGTCAACAGACATTGCGCGGGGCGTTGGCCAGTGAATTTTGATCAGCCAATGGGCGCGCTGTATACAGCTTTGTTGATCGATGATTGGCTTAGAAACGGGTGAACTATAACTCGGTTATAATTCACATAATGGAAAATAAGCAAACTTATTACGGCGCTTCGCTTAAAATAAATTTGTTTTTTTCCCATTATATGAACTATAACCTTCACATAATTCACATAATGGAAAATAAGCAAACTTATTACGGCGCTCCACTTGTAATAAATTTGGTTATTTCCCATTATATGAACTATAACCTACACATACTAATCCTTTAAAGCGAGTATAGAATCCCTTAATTGTATGTACACGCATTTTATTGTTTTGTTTCACAGCTAGTAGCCGTCGAATGTTGATCGGGCTTCGGCTCCCTAACAGACCCAAAAGACCCAGAAAGAACCGCCGACACAAAGACAAATCATCAGATAGAGCCGCCCTTACAACATCCGAATTCGCGGCCCCTTCAGGTAACACATTACCGGTATCTTTACTTACCAATCAACTAATCGCGACCATAGTAATACTGCTTATCAGCTTGGGTACTACGGATCTACTGTTGTGGAGGGGCGCGGGGGGAGCGCCGACGGGAAAGCTTTTTCCGCCTATATAGGTTATGCGTATATGCGTATGCGTCCCACTTTTTAACCCCAAATTCTTACTAGCTAACAGCTAAAAACATATGTAACAAACAAGTGATGCACTTCATAAAGCGCCTGTTATTGTTCGTTCACCATATTTCCCAGAAATCGGTCATATCGATTCAATTCGTCTCCGATTCGGTTCTGGTTTCGGTTTCAAATTTCCGTACAGTACTAGCATCCGTTCTTTAGTAAGCCGACAGTAGCATTTAGTGTTGGTGTATTGCAGTAATGGCATACAGTCAAACTGTTGACAGGTGGTCGCTCTATGCAAATCAAAACTGACATAGAGATGTTGAGAACTTTCTGCATCACCTTCATTGTGCATTAAGTGAAGACCTGTCGTAATGACCACCAATGGCTCATTTTTGAGCGACCGCACAATACAGGACTGGCTGTATATAATGTTTCTTAATGTTGTTTACATTTTGTTTGATTAACCCATTTATTAGCGCAATGTCGTGTGTCGTATTAGGAGCGACGGCAAGCAATGAAAAGCCAAGTCAGAGGTGAGTGACCCCTCTGATTTGGGTTTTCACCGCGTGTCATTGTATTTAGCACTTTCACCGATATAAGAAGTGAGCTCTTGTGATAGTCCTGTGTCCGGCAGCCGTCGTCATGTGTCGTGAGTCGTCAAAAAATACTTAGAAAATCTTCTCTGAAACTACTTATGCAATAGGCGTAGATATGTCAAAAAACAAGGCCACCAGGGGCGGAGCCAGTTTTCCTTATATGGCTATATGGAAACTTTGAAAATCTTCTTTTTCAAAGCTGTTGGTCCGATTTCAAATTAATTTTACAGAAATGATCCTTGAATGGACTTCTACCAAAGTTATTCAAACAATTATGATATGTCAAAAGACATGGCCACCAGGGGCAGGGCCAGGTTTCCTTATATGTTTTTTATAGAAAACTTTAAAAAATCTTCTCCTCTAAAACTACTAGTCCGATTTCAAATTAATTTCACAGAAATGATCATCTATCAAAGTTGTTCAAAGAATAATAATATGTCAAAAAACATGGCCACCAGGGGCGGGCCAGGTTTCCTAATATGGCTATAATGAAAACTTTTAATCTTCTTCTCCAAAACTAGAGGTCAGATTTCAAATTTATTTCATAGAAATGATCCTTGGGTGGACCTCTACAAAAGTTGTTCAAAGAATTATGATATGATAAAAAAACATTGCCGCCAGGGTCGGACACGGTTTTCCCTCATATGGCTAAATAGAAAGGTTTGAAAATCTTTATCTTCAAAACTACTGGTTCAATTTTAAAATAATTACACAGAAATAATCCTTAAGTTGACTTCTACCCTAGTTGTTCAAAGAAGGATAAAATGTCAAAAACCATGGCCGCCAGGGGCGTGACCAGATTTCCTTATACATATATATCATAAAGATTATTTGCAATGGCTCTGCTGTAACCCTCAAATCAGGTGAGCGATCATGGTCCTCTTGTATTCAAACAGTGTAGACCAGGGTTCGTATTCACAAAGCTCCTTAGAAATATTTTAACCTGAAGGAAAAGCTTTCAGATTCGATTTTTTTGTTTAATTCAGTGAATAATTTGTCGTCTTTGTCTGTATAATCTGAAGATAAACTAAAAATGAATGTAAATTTAAAAACAAATTCCCAAACTTTGCTCTCTTTTGGATTTCATAAATCTATTATTATTCTAATACGTATGCATATTAGATTTCAATCATACTCCCACAAAAAGATATGGGGGTATACTGGAATCAGATTGTCCGTCTGTTCGCCGTCTGTTCGTCCGTCCGTACGCACGAGAGGGTATTGCATGTATAGTTGGGAGTTGTGGGAACCCCTCCCCTAACCTGTACAGAACCGACATGTGGGGATAAAATTGACTTGCGGGATGCAAAAAGTCCACCATCTTTGTCATTATTGAACAAATCCTTTTTTTAAATTTCTGATATAAATGGCTATGATGTAAACCTTTGCCTCTGTGGATTTGGTGGGAGTCACATGATCCTGACCCCTTAATGAGTTAAAATATGCAAAATAAGCTTTTTCCGGGATTCATATTTTTAATATTTAAACAAATCTATTTTGGTCTTTCTTATATTAATGGCCATGATGTAAGCCTTTGCCTCTGTGTATTTGGTGGGCGTCACATGATCCTGACTGGAGTTATGGCCCCTTAATTAGTTAAACTATGCAAAATAGCTTTCTCCGGCCTACTTGTTTGTCATTTTCAAAGATGTTATTCAATCTTTTTTACATCAATTATCATGGTGTGAACCTTTGCCTCTGTGATTTTGGTTGGAGTCACATATTCATGCTTCGAGTTATGGCCCCTTAATGAGAAAAAAATGAAAACATAGCTTTGTCCGACCTACTCCGTTGTCATTTTTCATTGAATCTTTTTCAAACATTCAGATATTAATGGTCATGGTGTGAACCGTTGCCTCTGTGATTTTGGTGCGAGTAATATGAATAGCCATGCTATGAACCTTTGTACATGTGCACCTGTATCCTTCCATTGGTTTTCGTGTTGGGGGTGAAGGGGTTGGAGGTAAACTGAAATTGAGGTTCCTTTTGTCATTTGTCGATGAATCTTTTTCAAACTATCAGATATTAATGGCCATGTTGTGAACCGTTCCCTCGGTGATTTTAGTGAGAGTCACCTGATTATGTCTGGAGTTATGGCCCGGCAATGATTTAAAATAGGCAAAATTAGTTTGGTCTAAACACGTATTGTCCTGTGAGTTCTAGTGATACAATAACTAAGACCAAGGCAAACAACCTAAACAGGGAGGCGGTGAGGGTATTCGTAAGCCTGTGGCTTACAGTTCTAGTATACTTTGTATTTTATGTTAAGGTTTCAGATCTGTTATAGCCATATTTCATATCTTGCCACTGGATGGTTGTATTTAAATGAAAATTTGCCACTTTAAGGACATTAAAAAATAAAAGTTTCACCGATAGTTTTTCCAGTTTTATTACATTATTGGGAAATAATCTGTTTTAAGTTTACATTGAAGCCTATGTGTAATCTACAATTGTTGTGAGTATGGGAATCTGAATTTCATTTTCTTTTCGTGAAAACTCACGGTAGAAAGATGCAATAAATGATTCTGTTTCAAAAAAATTTCATTTCAACATCGAACGGTATTTGTATTCAAAAACCATTAAGTTATTGTGGAACGGTTTCGACTGCTCAAACGATTGTCTGCTTAATCTCATTATTATGCTCTATATATTTCTCTCTACGTTTGCATCATACGCTCTATATATTTCACTCGACGTTGCATCATACGTTCTATATATTTCACTCGACGTTTGCATCATACGTTCTACATTTTTCACGCAATGATTGCATGTTAGATAACTATTGATTTTGTGTTATTTTGAATCGAAAGTTCTTTTTATTTTTATCCAGTTGTACATGTGTTCGCCCCGTAAGCTGCAGTTAATATTGACTGCTGCAAAAATAGTCGTGCTCTGTTAATCTTCAGTATATTTTGATTCGGAAGATATTCAAAAAGAAAGGAAAACACATTTTTAATCATGGAGATTAAAACATTGTCGTGAATGGAGCATTTGCTCATCATGAGCAAATTTTTATATTTCCCCCAATGTTTTCTATCGCCATCTGCTACAAAGTCACCAAAATGCACCGGAAATGATTAATTAAATAGAATAGCTGTAGTATATAAACAGCAAGACGCCGTCCCTTTACTATAATTGTATTCATTTAGGTCACCATTATACCATCTGTGACACAGTGCCACATATATCAGAATGCTTGTCACGACTTGGCAGTCATTTTGAGGAAGTATTTGCAGAATGTATTGTAAAATTGTGATATGGCTGTCCCGTTTTTGCGTTTATTTGTTGAAATTGGTGCTGTTCATTCAGTTTTGTCTTATTTTGTCTTCTTTACTAGAATAAACTATTTTGTTTTGTAAATCTATATATGTACCAAGTGAAATAGATCCAGTAATGTTGACGACTATCAAAGTTTTGGGATTTTTAATATTAAATTGCGAGTAGCATATCATATCAGATACATATTCTGACGAAAGTGTAGACCTTTGTAAAGCTTTGTTTAAATAACTTCCTTTCTAGTATTCATTGAATTAAGAACTCTAGATAATAAGGTATGCATTTTGCATGCTGAAATCATTATACCCTCAGTAATCCATTCATGACCTATCATAAGAATCGTCGACAGATGGTTCTAAATAGGATGTTACAGTTCGTATGTCATATGTCAAACGGCAGTGAAACTGGTAACACCGTCAATTCGATACGTTTCAGCGTTATAAGAAGTAACGTTGGTGTCGGGGATTGAACCAACATACACCAAGCATTCGTTTCGGAAACTCTTATACCGATTCTATTCGGTTCCGATACCGGTTTCAGTGTAGTGTTAGCTTACGTACCGTAAATATTATCTAAAACATACAAGCTCATTAATGAACCACATCAAAAGCATGTTTTTGATCCTATGGACTTGTGGAATGTGTCAGTAATGAATAAACGACATGGCTTTCCATTATTACAAAACCCTTTGTGCCCTGCTTATACATGTACGGTTTTCAAGTGATTCGCACACATCTGTTTCTTTTCAATTACTTAGGTTTTCTGATCAGAAATTACCCCGCCATCTTGGCCTGTGATGAAAATGTTAACTGTTAAATCCGGACGCTGTAGAGAATATTGTAAACCAGTCTAGAACCGTGCTACTGGCGTTTGTCGGCTTGCTATACAAGTCAACAGATGTTTTGATATGTGTTGGCTACATAATCTAGCTCTTGAAACGACACAAGGGCACTTTAAACAAACAGTTGTAAAGAGACTACGTCAATGTTGCGTTTGTCATTAAACATCCTTTGCCCAGGAGCTATAGGTTACCGTCCTGTTTAACATTCTCGGAAGACATCCAAGCTATTCCGAGTTCAAGCGGTTTGAAATAAATATGGCGGACGACATAAAAATGGCATGTCCCTCGCTTGAGCTACTACATGATTTATGCAAAATTAAAGCAATACCTATTAACACGTGAGGGTTTTTTTTCTGTTCGTCCGTGTCATTTACGAAAGACGTTTGTGCCATTTTGATGAAATGGCACTTACGTTTTTTATGAATATTTCTAATGTTTTCGAAACAATTGCAAAATGGCATTTATTGCCTTGATACTCTTTATTTTCACTAGAAACTGTGCATGTGGATACTACATGTGGAGTAAATGTTGCAGTATTTAGACACTATCTGTTCTTCCAATCTGTCCAAACGCAATATTTGACTTCAACGGTACAGTACTGGCACTATTTAGATTAAAACCGAAATCGGTACCGAATCGGAGACCAATCGAAATGGAACAACTGTTGTCTAGAGGATATGGCATGCAAACTTGTTCAACACTCTTAAAGAATGCATGATGCGCTTTATGCGGTTTCTGGTAGTTTTTAACCGGTTTGTACGCCATAATTATCCGCAACCGAAACTGCAGCGAATTTGGATAGAACTGGTAAAACCGTCAACTTAATAAATTTCAGAACTGAATGGGCACATATTCAATCAACACTGTATATATTTTGTTATTGCTTATATATCGAGTTCGAAAATAGTAATGTTTATAAGTTCATGCGTTTATAAAATGTTATAGACAATGCTCTGCAATTAGCTGAACAATGCTTATCCAACAAGATCGTCTGATTACAAAGACCTTCTGAACCAACAAGGATAACAACAAATACACGTTCTTGAAAACATGTAATCAAACGTCAATTGCAGCCCTGCACAATAATAATACATATATCCACCCAATTGATATTATCTTGCCTATGTTTGAATCAGTCCTCAGTTATGGAACGTATTCCAATTGGTAAGGTTTCTGGTTCAAACGAAATAAATAACCGAGTACCTAGAGACTTGTCAAGCGATTTGTTGAGATAAGTAAAGCTGTTGACCGAGTGTGGCACAGGGGGCTGGTTGCCAAAGTTACTGCTGGTCTCACTGACACTCCTGTACTGTGGTTATACAACTAGCTTTCTGACAGGAAGCAAAAAGTTGTAATGCCTTGCGGTAAATCACGATTGGTCTACAGTTAAATCGGGTATACCCTAGGGATCTATTTAGGGCCTCTTATGTTTAATAAGATGAAGGTACATGTATATACTTATATATATATATATATATATATCGAGCTCAGTTGTATATTGAAAGGAATGAACGTTCTGGACCTAAGTTATATAATGTAAGCTCTATACATTTTCGATCTCAGTTGTATAATGTAAGGACTAAACGTTATCGATCTCAGTTGTATAATATATGGACTATACGTTCTCGATCACAGTTGTATTATATAAGAACTATACGTTCTCATTCTCGATCTCAGTTGTATAATGAAAGCTCTATACATTCTCGATCTCAGTTGTATAAAATAAGGACTATACATTCTCGATCTCAGTTGTATAATATAAGGATTATGCGTTCTCGATCTCAGTTGTATAATATAATAGCTATACGTTCTCGATCTCAGTTGTATAATATAAGGACTATGCGTTCTCGATCTCAGTGATATAATGAATGGACTATGCTTTCTCGATCTCAGTTGTATACTATAAGGACTATGCGTTCTCGATCTCAATTGTATAATGTAAGGAACATGCGTTCTCGATCTCAGTTGTATAATATAAGGTCTATACGTTCTCGATTTCAGTTGTATAATATAAGGACTATACGTCTTCGATGCCAGTTGTATACTATAATGGCTATACATTCTCGATCGATCTCAGTTGTATAATATAAGGACTATGCGTTCTCGATCTCAGTTGTATGATATAAAAACAATTCAAGAACTATACGTTCTCGATCTCAGTTGTATAATATAAGGACAATACGTTCTCGATCTCAGTTGTATAATATAATGACTATACATTCTCGATCTCAGTTGTCTAATATAAGGACTATGCGTTCTCGATCTCAGTTGTATAATATAAGGTCTATACGTTCTCGATCTCAGTTGTATGATATAATGACTATACATTCTCGATCTCAGTTGTGTACTTGAAGGACTATGCGTTCTCGATCTCAGTTGTGTAATATAAGAAATATACGTTCTCGATCTCAGTTGACTATGCGTTCTCGATCTTAGATCCGACAGAAATCGTAATTACTCGGCCCATTCCTGCAGGCTCTGAAAAGAAATTGCACAATATAATCGATGAGCACGTACGCAATGCAGAGACGGTTATGAACTTTTACTACGTTTGATGCAGAAAATGTCAGATTTTACACAAGCGTCTCAGACAAAAACTTCCCGCACAGGGCTTGTAAACAAGATCAGACCCTCATATACCGTAAGAATAGAATAGCTCTTTTATGAAAACCCGAATCTCAAAGTTGAAAAAAAATCATTTTTACTTTTTGTTCATCTTAAAAAGCAGAATTTTCAACTGAGAACCTCATAACGAATTAAATAAAACGTGACACGTGACATATGCCCCACCACTAAAAGAGGAGGGTATATATTTTACCTTACGTCCGTGCGTCAGTCCCGAAATGTTTGTGTCGCACATTACTCTAAAAGCATTTGTACCACAAACTTGAAACGTCATGGATATATTTTTCAGGGTGTAATCTTGTGCACCTAGGTATTATCATCCAGCCACAATTAATATTTACGGAGTTATGGGTTGGTATTTTGGAAGTTTAAGTTTGTGTCGCATGTAACTCTGAAAGTGTTAGTGCTAGAATGATAACGCCTTGGGATTTTATTAATCAGCATGTAAACTTCTGCCCCTGTGTATTTTCATCCAACTCAAATGAACATTTATGACGTAATGGGTCTTGATGGTGTGACAGTGGCGATTTTGACAGAGTGGAAGTGTGGGCATCTGTGTCCTATGGACACATTTCTAGTTGAAATATAAATTTACTATGATTACCACTTGATCAAGCGACCTATCACACATTGTTCTTATACTTATGTTACTATATATTAAATCGATAATGTTATTTTGTAAATTACCTATTTGTATCCCCTTCAAAAGGCAGGTGGATATTGTTTCAATATACGGAAGAACGGACGGACAGACTATTATTGGAGTTATTGTCCATTGATTTTATTAAAGAAACATGTTGGTACGTCCATATATCTGCAACGGAAGGCTGGAATTTTATTAAACTTTATGTATGTATCATCACTGGGGAATGGTGCAGACGAAATTTATTTTCTCTTCTGCTAAAAAGAGTTTGAGTTATCGCTTTTGAATTGATAAAATATACACATTTCCGTCTACGCAAATAAAAAATTCTTATGGATTTCGAGAGATTGCCCTTAATTTTAAAAAAAAAACCTGCACATGTCCGTCCATCTGGATCCATATTTTTTTCAACGGATGGCTTAAATTTCATGACACTTTGTGAGAGTATGTATTTGTATCAGCATTTTGGGATGGTGCAAATGATTTGTCTCATAGGTTTGAAGTTATTGTCCTTGAATATTTAATAAAAAATGCACATTTTCTTTTTCTGGGGCTATATCTTTGCAAGGGGTGAATGAAACTTTATTAAACTTCTTGAGAGCTTTGTATCTTCATCAGAGCATGTTGCACATACAACTTTTACTGAGCTATCACATAGTTTTTGACACTCCATTGCCCTTGAAATGGTTTTCAAATTCTATCTAAATATATAAAAGCTATTTTATTTTTTGCAATGGGTTGATGGAATTTTATGAAACTTTATAAAAGTATATTTTTTACCATTTGGGGATGGTGCACACATAACCTATTCATTTGGGAAATAAGGCTACTGTAGCTAACTTTACTGAACTGTAAGAACAAACAAGCTTTAGACTTATATAGCCGTTGCCTTTTCCATAATATCAACGGCAAGGGATATCTATTCAGCGAATTTGATTATTTCCGTGTTGATTTATCTTAAAAGAGCACATCGAACGCAAGTTTAAACGGCTAGTTTAAGGAATGTGTCACCTGTTAGGCCTAAAATCGAAAAGACCACATATTACATTACCCTAGTATACGTTCCCCCATGAATATACAAACCGGTGTTTATTTGACCTATACGGAGGGCGGTCCTTAGTAATGCTTGGTTAGACCTGAAATTTGATCGGTCCGAATACTATCATATTAATGTTTAATGTCCCGGGGACATATTTACGACCTCCTGAATCGGACCAAGGCGCTTAGTTTTGAAATATTTACAGGTATACAACGTCTTGATGCTCTAAAGTAAATAAAAAGAGGGCCACACGATACTTGACTGTTTCAAAATATCCTTTTCATAAGTATGAGTCAAAGGAGACCGTGTTAGTTTTCCAAAAGTGGCTTGCTTTTTACCGGCATACATGTACAGATGACTGTTTACCTCACAGAGGGAGGGCAGGGTTGAGTTTTTACAGGGGTTTATTAGCAGGTTAGATAGAAACGTACATATTTTCTCAAATACGATATATCGATTGTGATTAACAAAAATGGCTTTTACCTGGTTGTGAATACATGTGACACAGACAAAACTCAAATTGACTCCTGGTAAAAGCGTTTACAGGTCCTAAATATAGTTCGAATTAATGAGATGCATATATTTGTGTAATCTATCCTTCTGTTTTGTCTGTAAATGGTTTATTTTGTTGACACTGATGATGACAATCGGGCTAACGAACATTTTTCTTTTCTTTACATTTCGTCATTTTGGAGACACAAGTAGACCTGACATCATCTTGCATAACATATTTGACCTAAGTTCGACGCTTATTTACAAACATTCGATTTCTAACAAGCCCTTAGCCTGTTTTGCAAATATACATATTTAAGCAAACCAAGAGTGAAAAGCAGACATTTACCCGGCACGACTTATAAACATAAATACAGCGCCCTTGGTTTAAAACAAGTCATCCTTCATTAAAGGGCAAATCCTCGCGTATCACATGTAGTCAATGATTGTGATACAGTAGACTTTCTATGAAATAAAAATGTTATGATTAAAGGGAATAGCGATTAGCCTTTACAGTCAAACCTATCTAAAGCGACCCCTCAACAATTGATGTGTTGGTTTGCTATCAGACAGGTTGCAGACTAATCCAGAAAGGAAGTAATGCAGAAAGCTCTTTTGATAGCTTTCTGCATTACTTCCGTTTTGAATTAAGCGATCACCTGAGGTCGATTCTAGCTCGACTTTTCGAAGAAAAGGTCGAGCTATTGTCGTCACCCTGTCGTCTGCGTCTGCGTCTGCGTTGGTTAAGTTTTTTGTAAGACAAAAACTATTTGAGGCATTGGATTGGAATCTGCACTGCTTTATTACTAATAAGTGCAGCAACAGTCTATATTTTTGTTGATTTTTTTATTATTTTATTTGCCAATTTTATGATTATTACAATTGAAACTATTATGAGCGGAGTCTTGTAATATTACTCGGCATTAAAACGGGTGAGCATGCAACCTGTAGTCTATAATATAGGTATATTTGTTAACCTTTGTAGAGTAAAAAGCCATCTCAGCTGGCCTTGAGATCATCTCCAAAATCTTATAATCGGGTCTTAAGAAAGGCTCCCAAGTGTTACCACTCTGGTAGAATCTTTGAACCATATTCTTGACATGAATATGATAATATTTTGTTGAATTTTAGCCCATGACCAGCGTGTTAGAAACTCAATATTTCATATTTGACCACGAAGGATTGCATACCCTTTAACTGCAGTCATACATTTTGCCTTCTCATATCTGCTCACTTATTCATATTTTTCTTATATATGAAGTCATTGAAAAACTAGTGCTGACGTGCTAAAAAGATTGTATCTGGATCAGATGCTGCATTATTCGTCTGATTAAGATTTAAACAGTCTAAAATATCAGTGAGAAATTCAGGATACGGTCTTAGAACACACAGAAAAGTGTAAGGTTCATTATCTATCTATAATGTCTGTTTTATTAGCTCTACTGGCTAAAGGCCAGAGTGCTAAAGTAATGTCGTGGTGCAGTGTCCGTCGTGCATGCGTCTGTTTGTAAACGATAATTTGTTTACGTATTTCAGTATTCTATTAAACGTATTTGGTAGTTAGATTTTCATACGAGCTGGGTTCCTTTAAAACAAACAGCCAGATCGTCTCATGCATAACTGGAGTATGGCCCTTGAATTAGTCAAAATTGCTCTAATATAGTCTGTTTACGCGATAAAGTCTGCATTTCCTTATGGAACTTCACAAAACTATACAGGTGTTAGGCGTAACCATTACGTCGCCAACATCACAATGACGCGCGGTTTTTCTAATAAATTCGCACTAGCTTAAAATCACGAAAATGCATGTAGCTCAGCTATTTCCGACGTAAGAATAATAAATCGCATATCAAAAGAAGGCTTACAATAGTAACAAAATGTTTTTATTGTTATATTGGTCTTATTATCATAGTGAAATTAAATAGGCGAAGAAAACCGATTTTATTTTGGACATGATTTTTGCAAAACAACGTGAATTTTCGACATTTACAGTAAAACAAACCGACAAAGTTTTGTTAATTTTCAATATATTTTGCATCAGTCCGTTCTCTCGTCGCTTAAGAAAACTTAAAAATTTCTACGGTTTCGAACACCCTATTACGCCATTTAAACGTTACGTTGACGTCAGGATTTTTTGTTGTGTGTATGTGCTACGTGGTACGAACAATATGAATGCAAAATATTTCCTCTGAATTCTTACAGAACTGTTCAAAAGTGTGACTTTGGTAAAAACAAAATTAAGCAAAGTGTGCAGAACTCGAACATAATTTAAACCGATACAAGATGAAAAGATGTACACCGAGAACACTTTGGCATATAGGCGCCAATCTAATATTGCAAACAGAATTGACCCAGCTATGCTTTAAGAAACAGTAAGAAAGTATCGACTAAATATTCCATGCCACGGCTTATTTGGGTAAGGACGGTTGGCAGCGCAGTAAGAGCTATTTTCCAATTCAGACCAAACTGTGAGGTCTTTGAAGAAACGTTAAGGTCCCGAAAGGCAGGTGGTAGTTTAATGAAAATAAAAAAAAAATACAGAAAGAAAAACGCTCTTACTGAATTGACATTAACTCTACCACCTGTTTCTAAGGCTGTCCTTATGAGTTGTTTTAAGTGATCTCATTAGAGGAGTCTTACTGCACCACAAGTCAGATGTAACACAGTCAAACTCCCCTGAAGTCGACGTTGGAACTAATTTATGTTTGAACTAACAAAAAAAGTTCGCTGCACCATCGACATGTATCCACAAAGCAAAAACGTACGTTTTTTAAATTAGATTTCGGATTCCTAGTTATACGCAGTAAATG
>JAULCE010073880.1:0-13040 GCA_032359355.1 Macoma nasuta | reverse complement strand
CAATATGGCGGCTGTATAGACCGTCTCTGGGCTACACTTTCCCCAGCAGCACCGCTCGGCATTTGAAAAATGCATCATAAAACACCTTTGCTAACAAAAAAATAACATAAATTCGGTTGTAGTAGGTTATTGGATCAAATATATAACGAAACAAATAACAGACAATAAACGAATAAACTTTGGCTCTCCAGAAAGCCTTATATTTGAAGCAAATCATTTTGTGGCAAAAAAGTGAAGTTCATGATCAGACACCGCCTTCTATGGAGGCGTCCGTTTTAGGGACCGCACTTTTTTTTAAATGTCGACTTGAGTTGCCTATGGCGGTAAAAGGGTTAAGATTGAAACATTGACGAGGCTAGGTTTGTTTGTCACTTTTTTACAGAAAATGTATAGCTTAGACCTTCTCTCGTACTATCTTCGCTTTCGTCTAATATTCGGAAGAATGTATAAAACAAAAACCGAGACGTTAAAATGTGTCATGTCCGTGCATAAACTCTTTCAAAGCTGGATCTTACTAGTTACGAAAGAGTTTATCAAATAAGACATCTAAAGTGTTTTGAATAAGCAATTTGTGCTGAACAATACAACTTTATGATAGGGTTGCTCTCTATCTGAATTTCAAATTGTTGCGAAGAGTTGAAAAATAATTGATTTATACTAAAACAATACTAATTCTATGCATATTCTTTTACTATGGTTCTAATTTTTGCGAAAAAGATTATCAACATACTACTTAAAGTTATGAACCCTTTCGCCGTCAAATTTAAAAAAGTGTCGGTTGCAACTGTTTTGGATCAAATATTTGAAACGAAATGATTATCAGAAATAATTAAATAAAATAAAATAAAGTGAAGACCCAGATCAGAGGCAGCCCTCCAGGGAGGAGACTGATCTGAGCCTTCAGTTATTATTAAAATCAAATATTATGTTTTAACTCTTTCACCGCCAAAGTCGCCTAAATGCGCCGTTGAAAATAGTGCAGTCCAATATCTGACGCCACCTTATAAGGCGGCGTCTGATCTAGGACTTCACTATTTTGCAACAAACTTTAGCCCCGGGTTAACACTTTTAGAAATTACAGCAAATATTTAATCAATTCTGTGATTTATTTCGTTAAAACATTTTCTCTTAAAGTAGTCCCAATCGACAATTTTAAACTTGGCGCCGAAAGAGTTAAATGTCGACTTTGGTCGCCTATGTTGGTAACATGGTTAAAAAAATAAGTTTATGCTGATCAATACTACTACGATAGGATTATACTTCGAATGCAATTTACTCTTATTGAAATGCTGTTGGAACTCTGTTTATGCATTTGTTTGTTTGGGTGAAAATTTGTTTTTCGGGCTCGAGCTTTGCCGTCTTTTTTCAGAAATGGTAATAGACGTCAAAAATAAATGTTTGAACAGGCGGAAAAAGTTTGGACGAGAAAAAATCATGCAGTTGCACTTTTCAAATATGTTTGCTTATGTGAAAATCTGTAAAAAATATTGTTTTTAATTGTTTTCACTATGTACATTGTTTTGATGTTCATTCTTTATGACTGTTGGCCATTTTACATCAAATATCGCAGTTTCATATTTTTACATTTATACTCATTAAATAAATACTATGGTAATGTTACCTATATTCTAATTATTTCTGATTAGTTCAGTCCTTCGGAAATGACTCGCACATTAAACATGTACAATAATAGTGGTAGGGATGCTTTTGTATTTTCAATATACGCGTTAGTCACCAAAAAGTGACTTTTAAAAAGAGTGATGTAACCAGCGAACATGGAGCTCAACGTCCTATACCGTCTCAACACGATGCAATAATTACAAAAACTAGTGCATTATAACCGGAAAGCATTGATTCCCCCGACTGTAGTGTAAACTGATTTTTAAGTGCAGCGACTAAGTGATATTTTATTTCATTCACATACATTTTCTGGGATAGATGCATTACCAAAATGATGAAAATACATTTGAACCACTCCAAATTGCGATCTTGAGAAGTTATATCAGCGTATTCGACATAATCTATATCGATTTAAACGGTTAAGACGTTTGATGACGTCATGGCATTTACAACCTGGCGACAACTCTTTTGCGTATATATTTGAATGAAAACATATGAACCTTAACTTCAAAACACGAATATCGTTTTACTCTTTTAATAAATAACACCTCGTAAAACAAATAATTGTATAAATCAGCAAATATCAACCTTAAATAGTGTTTGATGGCTGAACCTGACACTCATTGAAATCATCCCAAGGTTCAAGGAAGTGAACCGGTACAATCAGCCTTCGATTTAAGAATCGCCCAACGACCTGGGAATCTGCCCCACATTTCGGACCGAACCACGATCTGCGTCTGATGTATAATATATTAGATAATGAATACATATTTGTCATGGAATGACCAACTATTTCACTTCCGAAAATAAGTACGGTACGGCTTGATCAGCTTTAATGAAATCCGTGGATGGATAAACTTGTCATAAATTTAGTTTGAGTGCAGTCGGTTAGATTTTGTTCGAGCTTTGTATTCAGTTTAGTAAAACTATCAGGTAGAACAAAAGGTAGAACAAAAGTGAAGATGACTCGGATGCCTAAAATACCTGCCGAAAATAAGACTACCAACACTTCTTAATCTTAGCCTTGTCATACTGTTTTTGGATATTTTTAACAATCGCTGCAGAAATTGTAACTAACTTAAATCAAAATTTCAATATTTGTTGATTAAATAATTTGAGGATGTAGAAGAAGTCATTAGAAAAAGATGTATTGCGCGAGGGAATTGTTGGCGAACAATATATTGAAAGAACGTTATTGCTCGAAGGTTTTAGTGGATAGACATAGCAAACAGGAATATTGTAAGAGGATGATGATGGTCAAACATAGAAATATGAATATACAAATTTATGACCCAGCGTAGTTACAGTGACATGGCTAAAATAAGTGCTGGTTTACATAAAATAAGGGGCCACGCGAGACAGTTTTAGCAAAGATACGTAAACAAATGCAGTTTTGGTAGAAAGGGGTGGAAAGTATTAGAAACCTGGTCTTTACGAAATGCTTTTAGTGGATATAGATAGAAACAGGGATTAGGTCAATTACTTGATAATTAATCACATTCGAAAAGAAAATTAATAAAAAAAATAAATAATAATTACCTTTTCATTAATCATTAATTACGTTACCAAAACAATCGATTAACAGATAATTTATTAAGACTGTTAATCATAATTATGCTATGTTTAGACTCATTAACGATAGATAGTGATAGTATCTATGAGAAGACATCCAAATTTGAATAAGTTTGATACTTATGTTAGAAATTCTGTATCACAATTGTTTGACAATTCACCTGTTTTGTTGTTAGGGGTTAAAACATTGAACACCAAACTGGTAAAAACGCCTTTTTTACTGGAATTTGATATTGCAAAGTATATAAGTGCATCACAATAATACTCCAAAATGATAGACAGACTTAACTTTAAAGTTAGTTATAACATGATAAGTTTTGCAAGTAAATGCATGTATGATCTGTGTAGACAGTTCTGACTAGTGGTGAGATATAACAACAAACATCGACAGGATTAAGGCATAGGGGTATTTATTGATACAGATAGAAACCAGGACAGTGCGAGAGAATATTGACGGACAAAGTGATAAATAGACAGGGCGGAACCGTATTTGTACCAGATATTTAAAAACAGAGGCATTGCAATAAGGTAAACGTAGAAAAAGAAAAAGATATTATATGAATTAACAAAGAGACAGGACGAGAGGTCAGTGGTAGGCAATGATAGGAATTTGGAAAAACAAATTGGCAGTCATTGTCACAGGGACAAAATCAGAGTCTATCGGAAACAATACCTTTATGACAAGATGTACCTTGGGAACATAAGTATCAAACAAGGAGAGAACGAGAGTTTATTGGTAGATATACTTATAAAACAGGACGAAAGGGTATTGAAAGACATTGCGAGACCAAATAGTAAAAGGAACAGGACAATAGGTTATCTTGAATGAAAAAGATACTGAATAAAAGTGTATTAATATACATTGACCGATAGAGGGATAGTGCGTTATGTTATCTGTGGACATTGACAGAAACAGGATCAGGACGATAGGTTATTTTTTAACATTGATAGAAACAAATACAGTAGATCTACGACATGGCTGAAATTGAAAAAAACATAAACATGACGAGAGGTTATTGGTTGACATTGATGGAAACAGATACAAGACGAGAGATTTTCGGCGGAAATTCATAGAAACAAAAACATGACAAGAGCTTGTTGGTGGAAATTCATAGAAAAAAGGACACGACGAGACGAAATGTGCGGACATTGAAAAAAAAACAATATCAGGACGAGGTTTTATCTTAGGAGATCGATAAGAGCAGGGACTTAACGAGGGGTTATTGTACACATAGTTGGAAACATGAACATCACGATTGATTAAAAGTTGACAAAGATAGACACATGGGCAACATATTTTATTGTTTATAGACATAGTTGAAAATTGGGATAGGGCAAATGGTTAAAGGTAGAAATTGATAGAATCAGAGACAGGATGAGGTGCTTTTTTGTAGACACTTAGAAACAGGGAGAAGAGGAGACGGTATATATACAGAGGCAAAACGCGAGAGTTCGGTAAATAAACACTGAGACTACCATAGCCTAACATAAGACATACTATGTAGAAACAGAGACATATTGAAAGGCTTCTGAATGTCGCAAATAGAAACAGACAAACTACAAAATATGGATGGACATATATAAACAAGGCAGTAGGCCGGAAATGTATGAAGTGTAGGAACAGGAGCATTGGACGTGGACATATACTGAAATGGCACATGACTGAAGCGTATTTGAAGACATACAACTAAAACATAACAATGTCATTACGGGAGAGTATCATTGCGTTGTGATAGACAGAATTGGAGGGATGTTGCATGAAAGTAGATAGGAAGGTCTTGCAGGACATACCCCATACAAAACAAACAGCCACCCGAACAGCACAGAAACAAGTATTTTCTCAGCACATTCATACAAGCGCAGACAAACACACACACAAACACGCGAGCCCAAACATACACTACACATAGAAGACATACATGGACAAAAAACAGACATAAACCTACGGTGAAGAAAGAAGTACCGCCTTGGAAGTTTAATCACAGACACTTAAAACAGTGACAGTGCGAGGAAAGTAAGATGGACGATAATAAGTGGCATTGACTTTATCATGCAAGTTCTTACAAAGGTATAGTACTTACGTGAATGGTTTGTTGGATTGACGAGAAAACGGCGACGCAAATACTGATGTTTGGACACATCATTGTTCTGTGGTCTCGTCAATGTTGAAAAAGCTGAAAGCGATAACTGTAATTAATCAGTGTCGGTTTCCACCTTTCTCTTAAAGTTGTCCCGAATACCGGATTTAACGATTTCGCCATTAAGAATGTTTTTAGAAAAGTGTCCATTAAAGAGATACAAAGTAAAGCCCCTGACCAGACTGCTTGAGGTTGAGGTAGGCCTATATGGCCGAATACTTAGAGTAATCACTATACGTCCTGCACCGGATGTGCACTTTCAAGACGAAATGATTGAACTCATCATCGCCTAAATATGACAAGAGTCTTGACATCTTTAGTTTCAACTTGTGTTTACCTAAGATCATGGTTTATGTGTTGTTAGGTCTGATATTTTGCAATTTTTGAAATGACTTAAAACGTTTTTGAATACCTTTTAATAGTACTTGAATAAAACAACAATTATTTCGTTGTAAATTAGAGACCATTGCAAAGATAATGAATCGAGCTCAAGACATCGGGCATGATCTAAGATATTTTGAAACATGCATCAAATCAATATAATGATAAATATTCGTTCTATAATATCATTTGGCAGTAACTTATTTAATTGACGGTTTAACCGAATTCGGTTGCTGTTAGCTTTGGCGGACATAACGGTTCAAATGTTATTGCTTGTTTAAGATTCGCACCATTCCATAGTTTTAACTAAGTTAACAACACAAATATTAAAAAGTGGTTAAACCTATTCGCATTGATGTCAATTCGGCTCAAATTCTGGATTCAAATAACCCTTTACTCCATGGAATCGTCTTTTGGCACATCTGTAGCTGACGATCATTGGAACTATTGTGTTAAATGAAGCATTCGTTCGTTACGCGCAAATGTCCCATTTCAATTAATATTTTCAATACAAAGTAAAATTTCATGTTTGATTTTGCTTTAATATTTATCCTTTTCATCAAGTTATTTCCTTGTGGACTGGTCTAAAAAAAGGATGTGGAGAAAAGGGTTAACTAGTCTCCATACAATGAAATATGATTAAACAAACCGCAAATATATATTATGTTACTTTTATTTTTTTAACATATAAATTTTGTCACGAATATTGCATGATACTTATATCGTGTGTAACATATTTTGCACACAACTTTGATGCCTGTATTAAATTTAAAATTGTTTAGTAATACTTCTAGTTCGCATTTATTTATTATTTCCTTATATTAAGTATTATATTTTTTTACTTATAGTTTTGTTATTAATTTTTTGTATTCTCATATTTTGTGTATATTTGTTTTGTGTTACTTACAGTGTGTGTTAATTATATGTTTTGCAACTTACCTTTGATGTTCGTATCAATTATAAATCCATTTGAAACTTCGAACATAAACAGGCATAATAAGACCAGGGGTGCTGAAATAAACAGGAACACAAACGAAATATGATCATGAATCACGTTATGTTCTAGTGTCCTACGTAGTGAACCACAAGTTTCATGTGCTTAATTATTATGAATAGTTTCCAGGAGATCAGTTGTTCTAGCCAGGTGTCCATCTGTGCATTTCATCCGGGTCCCTTAGGGATCCTCCACTAGAAATTAGCAGGGCTTCGCGAAATGTCTGAAATACAGTCGAAGCGCCGTAATTCTAAACCCCAGCAAACAAACTAGCCCATTTATTTATGAATATTTATAAGAACCCTTTCCACTACATGAGCACTGTAAGCGCCTGTATGTATAACTGATGGCTACTGAAAACATTGTAGGAAATTGAGCATTTGCTCGTAACGTCCAATCGCTTCATTTCCTACATTTATTAAAAATTCAAAACTGCGTGTTTCTATTGCCTAGATTTTCACGTACTTTCCTTATGGTTCAGTTTAAAACATATGTGGTGTTAATTGTTTCGACCCCACACCGCTGGACAAATGATCAATTGCTTATACCTTTTATGTAAAACAGGTAACACTCGAACAGACACCAAATGCTAAAGAGAAGACCACGATCATACAATTCCTGTATGAAATCGTATATAAGAAATACAGGGTGAAACATATGCAAACATATTCAAATGTATATAATATTGCAAATTTACCTTCTGGTCTAGCCATGTTGAACGGTTATGTAAAGCCAACTTCGTACACACTAGAGAAGCGTAGTTAAGATACGTATATAGCTTAACCTTCGTATAAACTTCATACGAATCGTATACTGAAACGCCCGTCTGTTAGTTTAGCGTTCCTGATAAACTCGCACATCAAACACTGTTGGCAGAGTGTAAACAACAATTAAGACATTTATCAGTCGATGTGTTGCTCGTCGTCAGATCCGCATACGATAAAATCTTAAATGTTACTACTATCAGGATTTGAAGAAAAACACATGTTTTTTATTCTTCTGATAACCCAGATCTACACCTACATATGTATATATAAGGTTTTTAATGCGCACTGCTCTAAATTAAGAAAACATCACCTGGTTTCGTTCGCATAGGTCTGAAGTACTGGAAGCTATTGAATAGACGGTTTATCGGGTTTTGTTCCAATTCTCAGCGAGTTCGGGTCCAGCAAACATCTGACATACGAAGTTTTCACAAATTACATGCTATGATGTATGAACTACATGATGCGGTTTACATCGTATGCTATGGTTTATAAAGGGCCACGAAAGATTTGAAATGCGTTCGACCTAAATCTAAATGCTTAAAATCTAAACTATCTGTTATTAACATATACTCTTCTATACAGTAGTGAAACATACAGTTATCATACAGCACCATTACATACACGTAAGACAACTGTACCGTAACACATACCCTTATATACAGATGTGAAACATACCCTCATCATAAAGTACCATTACATACACTCTTGTCAACAGTACCGAAACATATACTATTATAAAAAGTAGTGAAACATACCCTTATCATACAGTACCATTACATACACTCAAGGCAACTGTACCGTAACATAAACTCTTATATACATTAGTGAAACATACCCTTATCATACAGTACCATTACATTCACTCTAGTCAACTGTACCGTGATGTGTGGCGGCCGTAAAACGTCGCCCCGTACTTCATTCTCAGTGTTGTTATACTTTCTGGTCCTTCGAGATTATGAATTTCAACACTTTTAATTTTGAAAATTGAATACCGCTTAACCGGTGCTAGGGGGCGTGAGCAGTGTTGCATCTTTAATTACTACACATGAACAGACTCAATAAAACCGAGTCTGCAATTTTTCTATATTAATTGTCTTTCTTGCATTTGAAAGATCTCTCTTTTACAGAATTTAATGTGCAAACTTATCGCAAAGTTGGGTTATGGGAATGGAGCACAGTATTCCAAAGTGAGGTATAATAATACATACTGTCAGTGTCCTTGTCGCCTTAAAACATCAGTAGCATCGTCGTTACATTATGTATGTGGCCTTATCGTTTCAAAATGATAGTTGCCTTGCCGTTACATAATGTATGTGGCCTTATCCTTTCAAAATGTCAGTTGCCTTGCCGTAACTAAATCTCAGTTGTCTTACCGTTACATAATGTCTGTTGCATGGCCGTTACATTATGTAAATGATTTTGTTGTTACATAGTGTCAGTAGCCTTTTAGTTTCAAAATATACATTGGCCTATCATATATACAATAATGTCCGTTTTCTTATCATAACTTGCAATTTCGTTACGTTAGTGGCCATTTTGCTTCAAAATATTAGTTCCCATGCCAATACCTAATGGCAGTGGCCTTGTCGTTTCAAAATGTCCTTTGTCGTTTCATCAGTTGCATTGACATTATATAATGTCAATGACTCTGCTTTAACATAATGTGCGTTGCCGTGTCATAAAAGACTGTCGGTGGTCTCGTCGTTTCAAAATGTCCTTAACCTTGACATCTCAAAATGTCAGTCGCCTTGTTGTTTTAAAATGTCAGTTGCCATTACATTATGTCAGTAGTATTATCGTTTCACAATGATCACTACCTTATCATAAACCTATGAACGTTGTGTTGTCGTTACAATTTGTCTTTATCAATGTTTTGTTTAATATGTGTTAATACTAGTTGCCTTGCTATTTCATAATGGCATACATTGGCATAATATTTACCTGTTCGCTGTTCTTCATATCAATCGTGTAAGTATGTCAGTTTCTTTTGTCGTTCCATTATTTCCGTTGCCTTGTCGTTTCATACGATCACTTGCCCTGTTGTTTTATTACGGTAATATATCATCATCTTATAATGTACGTTGCCCTGTCATACAATAAAACCGCGTCTGCAATTTTCTCTATATGAGTTGACTTTCGTGCTTTTGAAGGATCTCCCTTTTACAGAATTTTATAATGTCAGTTATATTGTCATTTTAAAATTGATGTTATTATTTCTATTATTTGAAAAGTTACCCTCTATAAAGTAAACAATGCTATAGTTGTGAAACCGTAAATTTGATGACCAACAATGGTTTAATATCTTAGGTTCGAAACCTTTTGACAGAAACAAATGACACAATGCATTACTTTTTTTTACAAATCCAGTTCCAGCAGATTAGCAGCTTTTTTTATTGAAGGATAAGATTCAATATCTAGGCAATATCTCATTCAGGAATGGTTGAGTGGCATGCAATATAAAATAGCAGAAATAATCGTTAAATCGTTCCATTTATTAGGGCTGTGTCGATTCTTATGCAAACTCTGCTGAGACATTAGTTCTTGTATATTCCCTCAAAAGCTCCGTGTGTGTTTCGTTTACTTAGCAAACTCTTGAAGTTATCTATTTTCTAGCATCTTGAACTTTTAATGCGATCATGTCACATAGTATTAAACAATGAATTGTAATTCAATAATCAATTTAAACACTCAGAGAAGATCACTCATTGGATAATAAATCGATGTTTCAATCATCGATTTAGTCTGCTTATATATGCATTTTCGTAACTTTAACACCATGGTATTCAAATGTGGATATTGTATGAGAATATAATATAAAATATATTTTATATTAGTACTAATGAGCTGGGCAATTATGTTTCTATATTTCGAATATAAAAAATCACAAACTACCCAACCAAGCTAGTCTTCAAATGGCAATATTTAGAAAATAAATATGTTTACGATTCGAACAAAACAACCTTTTTGGGTCGTTCACGAAAATGTAATGTGTCGCTATATTGGCGCCAAAAAAGTAATAGTGCTTGCAGTGCTACTATATCATAACCACGCAACATATTGAATAATTATAATTTGAGATACGCACTTGGGATAAATACGGTAATTTAAAGTTAACCCTGTAAAATGTTAAGGTTTAAGATATATCAGTATATAAACAATATAATAACAAAGAAATAATCTGGTGAAAAATATGAAAATAAGATCCAAGCAAAATTGCATTTTTTGAATTGAAATAAAATCACTGTAGGAAATGAAGTATTTGCTCTTAACGAGCAAATGACCCATGTCCTACAATGTTTTCAAAAGCCACCGGTTACAGAGGCGATAAAAGTCATTTAAGTGGATGAAAAGGGTTAAATATTTATGTAAAATAGAGTCGAGATTCATTTCAAATTTGAATAAATAGTTTTTCTTTACAGAAGTCATGCATTTCTATATACATTTATATTTATATATAATGATGCAATAATAAAAAAAACCTGTACATAGTCTAGGACGAGTGGCGGCTACTTGCATTGTAAGACTTGTTCACGGCGTTTAATAGATTGAAGTCCGTCAACGTTATCCGATGAATGTGTAATGCTATCAATATTCTCATCGCTAAATAAATGCTGTTTAGACCGAGACGTCAAAAATAAATTATGTGCTGATGCTTACGTATAGCTTTTACTGAAAATCATGTGACCCAAGGGACTTTATCGTGTGTTGTGTGATTCGTTGTCATTATATGCTTAATCCTCATCATTTTTTTAAGATCACATTTAATAAACGTCACTGTATGGGGTACATGTAGTTGCGCCAAAATAGTATATAATTATTACATATAATAAAGTACACCGTAATAATTTATTCAGTACGAAAATCGCTACTATTTGCCAGTTGTCTTGTTGAGCATAAAGCAATGTCATCCTTTAGAAACAGTTTGACATTTTTAGTAATATAATTTTCCAAAATGATTAGATAAAATGTATGTTTTTCCTACATTATTTCCATTTCGCTATACGGTAACGGTCGGATAGTAAAGATTATCATCTAGAACAACTAATGATGTCAATTCTTACGATAAAAATAATTCAAAATGAAGATCTTAAAAGAAACGATGTGCTTTACCAGCTTACAGGAGCATATATGTGCAGTACAGAGTTTACTTAAGTTACACTTCAACAGTTTCAAGAAACAGAACAGCCAAACGGCCCTTCCTCATCGAGTATAACATAATTAATACAACTAGAAAGTCAGGTCTTGCAGGACACACAACAAACAAAACAAACAGCCCACCCAAATAGCAAACAGCCCTTTGTCCACATACGTGCGCGCGAGCGCTTGCACACACACACACATACACACACACACACACACACACACACACACACACAAACGAGCAAACAGTATAGAACGTCACGGCATCTTAACTAGCACGCACAGCCCACACGTTAAAACACGAGATAATGCCAACCCAAAGCCATGCAGAGACTCCGAAATTTATTTAATTAAATCGCCGTCCACATAGATAAATAATATAATATTTTCCGAGTAGAAACACAACTTAAATGATATTGTAACCCAAAGAATAACCCTGTGTTCCCAAAACAAGCACAAACGAGCAATTTGAATTAATTTCAACACAGACACCAGTATATTGTCGAAGCAAGCTTAGTTTGGAAAAATGACATCACAAAATATTAGCATGACGCAAAATTTTCCAATAGTAAAGGTCTACTAATTCGATGGTTAAGGTTTACCAATTTCGCATGTAGATCTTTAATCAGTATCTTAAAAAAGAAAAAAAGAATTTTATAGATCTATAATACAGAAATTAATTGGTATTATCAAACTAATCAATAGCTAATGAATTCGATGGTTAAGGTCTACAAATTTTCGCATTTAGATCTTTAATCAGTAATTTAAATCAGCAATTTGAATAAATTTAAACACATACACCAGTATAGTGTCGAAGTAAGCTTAGTTTGTGAAAAATGACGTTACAAAAAAATAGCATGACGCGAAATTTTCTGATGGTAAAGGTCTACTTAATTCGATGGTTAAGGTCTACTAATTTCGCATGTAGATCTTTATTCAGTAACTTAAAAAATGAAATGAATTGTATAGATTTATAATACAGCAATTCATTGGTATTTTCAAACTAAAAAATAGCTACTAAATTCGATGGTTATAGTCTACTAATTACACATGTAGATCCTTAATCAGTAACTTAAATCAGCAATTTGAATAAATTTAAACACATACACCAGTATATTGTCGAAGCAAGCTTAGTTTGTGACAAATGACGTCACAAAATAATAGCGTGACGCGATATTTTCTAATGGAAAGGTCTTCTAAATTCGATGGTTAAGGTCTACTAATTTAGCATGTAGATCTTTAATCAGTAACTTAAAAAAAGAAGATTTTTATAGATCTATACTGAGCAAAAAAAGAAACTTTACATACTTCAGAATTAGATTATAATGTAGGGATTGTATAAATTGTGTTAAGACAGTTTCCTTTATATACGACAAACCATGATTGATATCAAGTCTTAAGAGTTTAACTCGGGCATTCAGCACAGAA
>JAULCE010073769.1:0-13043 GCA_032359355.1 Macoma nasuta | reverse complement strand
GCCGTCGTACCGGTTCGTATCGTTTTCAGAACGAACTGCAATATACCGGTATACCGGTATTATTGCGCATCCCTAATACCAGGTATGAATGATTCCTAATAAAACTCAATTTTTGGCCGAAAAACATGAGGACGAAACCATATATATAAATATACATAATAACAACTATATTCATTGTGCGTGCGGGGGCAACTTCGTCTCCATAAATAATGGGAGATGTTTGTTATATTATCCAACAACACCCCACCCTACACATTACCCAATAACAAATTTCAGAAAAATCATCAGCGTCATAGACAAAAGCACACTTATTTGCTAAAATCAGTGTTGACAAAGACAATTCGACTTAAATCTGACAAAAGGCTGCGCCGTGTGCAGGTTTTAGCTAAACTTTATGAAAGTCGAATTAAGGTGGATGCCTAGAATTAAAGTGTGCATGATGTTAATATTTTCTTTCTAACCGCTCACATTTGTAATCATATGCCATAGAACATTTAGGCACACAGTAGAAGAAAGATCCCGCAAACTATGTCAAACACACTGGTACATCTTAAATTTAACATTAACATCATGTGTCCTTATATTTGTATTGCAGCTACTTGAGGCCATATTTCAGCAAATGCATGTGGTTTTCTGGTCCAAGAGCCAGCAGTAGACTTTGCATGAAATCAATTATTTGACATTGTATCGATCCGTTGTTGTCGTGTATTAGTCCAAAATAGTGCGTTTGATATGAAATGAGGTGCACGAATATTTGTGTAAGACAATGCCAAAAAACAATACAGCACAATTAAACACAACCTCAATACACAACAAGAGACAACATGAATAAATATTAAGTAGATAAATCACAACAATCAAATAGGTCTTGAATATTGTCGGATCTAGGCAACATTTACTACTTCATGGTTTGTGTCACGGGGATATGTATGTAGAAACCGTTTCTATTCGATACATACTGTTTGTCATAAAAAACTAATTTAGATTAGAAACATAAGCAAGTTTATTTAAATAAATTTTGAACAAGCAAATATGTCCATTGTTAAAAAACGTAGTATTTTGAAATGCTTATACTAGCCCTGGCCTTTTCATTGCCGACGGAAAGTATTCCATAGTAACTTGACAATTACCGCGGAGTAAATGAAAGTTATCTTGTTTAGGGAAAATATTGTAAATATGTTGAATAAGACTAGCTTCGTCATCTGTAATTAAAGAATAAAACACTTTCAGCAAACGAAAACTTCTCACACTAAGATGAGGGTCACATTATTCTAATTAAGTCTCATATCGGCGATATATGATGTGTCCTAACAACGCCAACTAACACACTAGACCTTTGAATTATCCACAGGAGATACTCTGATGTTATACGCGAACGGAAATACCATATTTGAAATGCTTTGAAAATATTAAAGACAAATTAAGTTTAGTTCGCCAAGATGTTTTCAAAAGTAAATTGTAAAAAGACGCCAGAGGTCACTGTGGACTAAAGGGTCAACTGTATGCTGAATCTAACGTGTATTACATCCTAACAGTATACAATATTGATATGTAACCGTGTAACATTAAATTGAAGAGTCAGCTGGTAGGATTCGTATTCGTAGCTGAAATTGTTTTTGGTATTTCTTAAACTTCGGATGAATTCAGCATGAAGTTATTCTCCATAGAAACACGTTTTGACCCCTCTGTAGCAGGTAAATATGGAAAACATTGCACGAAATGGAGCACTTGCTCACACCTAGTCAGTGTTCCATTTTCTACGATGTTTTCGAAGCAATCTTAAATAGATGTGTTCCTTTCTTTTAGGTAGGTTACATATTTATCACATACCTTCAGTGAGAATGAGTCTAAAATAGCATAAAGAGTTTAGGGTTGAGAGTGAGATTAGGACACCTTTCTAAGTGTCTTTCTATATTTTTAAATATGTCTAAATAAATATTATGTATAAGACAACAAAACATAATCTCATATTGCACATTTAAAAATGGGTACCGTATGGGCATGAAATTTAGATCTTGATCACACCACAAGTTACCCTTAAATAAATGAATCGAGCTTCAACAGTATACGTATTGTTCTTTGATAATTTGACCTTGAAGCTTTCTTGAAGCTTTTAGAAAACGCATCATCTACGAAATCCGATAGTTCTGTATGTGAAGCTTAATTCACCAACTTAAGCGCATCGTGTCCTTCCTTGTTCATAACACTGATAACAAGGAAATCTGATAAGAAAATGTTTAGTAATATAGAGGATACTTGTAGGTTCGAGTGAAAAATTAATTATTATTTTTACTATAATAGGGAAGACAATTCATTTTACCAATAGCTGTAGTAGCGCGTTAATGTGAAAGTTGTCTCCCTTATCATAGTGAAAATCATGAGTATTATTGTGGAGACCCGAGCTGACACTCGATTTTCCTTCGCCAACGCTCGGTAAGGTATCTATGTTACTTTTTACGAAACAACGACACTCCTCTCACGACTGAGTTACACGTAGCGCCGAATACTCTAAAATATGTTAAAAAAGGATTATTTTTCTGCTGATGTCTTACTTAAAGCCATAGTATTCTTCATATTTCGGTAAAACAGCGTGATTCGCTATCATTCATGCATAAACTATGCAAAATATTACTGCCGAATCCGTGACTCTTTCAAACAATACATACTTGACTGCTTAGTATTAATATTGTAAACTCTGATTTCTTAAAGAGATGGACCGCTCCTCTAACAGCTTTGTTTTCATAACAGAACGAGACTCTAGCTCGGGAGACCTCGTTGTTGAATCGAAAGGTCACGTGTTATGAATATAAATATGTATACATATATATGTACCTAGTATGTTGCTACATGAATAAAGAAATACTATGTGTGTGTAAGTGTGATGGTGTAGTTAGTGTCGATGACTGCAACACCTTTCATTTCCCCGCGTTGGTTCGAATCTCATTGTGAGCAGATATATAAAAATATTTAAAAAAACAGAGCAGATTTAAATGCGATTTTTTCTTTTCATGTTTGTTCATATTTTTTAAAAAATAATTCATATGTAGTATTAGGTACATGCGATTGGCTTTGGTAACACTAGATGCAGAAGTAAACAATGTCAATTTCCTCTGTAGAATGAAGCTACACTGCATGCAAATCCCTATAGTAATACATTGTTCACCTGTTCAGCGAGTAACCAATGCGAATAAATTAGTTTAAGTTAATCTATCTAATTCATCTAACAATAAATACGATACGTACAAAACACACAACGATTTCATGCATTTTTACATATGCAAAATAAAATAAAAAAGATATTAACATTTTTAGTATTGTGTGAGATTCGAACTTCCACTCCTCCAAAAAGTTTTGAAAATGTACAACCCCTCTACTACCACGGCTAACTTCTTCTTTTTTTATAACCATTCAAATGGATTGTATAAACCAAAAGCGATACATATTTGGTTACACCGAGGTGTACCGAAATGCCTGTTTACCTGTGGGTGCATGCTTATGCAAATTATCGACAGTCCGGACGGCTTACGAGAGCGACTGGAAAATATTCGGGGCACTTCGCCCGAGATAATAAACAAAACATCGTTGACTTCAATCAATCTTATCACTGTTAAATTTAACTGTTTTTGCCATTTTTATTTCACGAGACATTCTTTTAGGTTCTATATTAACGGATCAGCACATTTTTTGTATTGCACAAAATCAAAACAAAATCGTATTTTTGAGGGAAAGCATGCCTTTAAGGTTAATGGGTAAAATGTTATTACATTGCTTATGAAATGACTCACACTGTTACACAGGCAATGCTCGTATTCTTGTTCCTTCGGCCTCTAAACCTTCAATATGTCTATCTAGGCAGATCTGACACCCATATTCCGATGTCAAGCTACAGAGATATTGTATTAATGGCTGTTTGAACATAAAATCGTGAAAACAACATGAATTTAGCGACACCATTTCTACGCATTGCATCCCTTCAAACTAATTTGTGAGTTCATGTCTGTAGATAAAATTTACAAGGTTAATTTGATAAAAATCACAGGTGTCATAACAGCTTAATTGTAACACGTGTACAGTAAATTGTACGACGGATATGGCTATAAATTGAGGGGTATGATGTAGCTTTGAATTGTATAAGCCTTGCATCTTTATTGTGTCATAAACTGAACTGACCTTTATTTGCTATTTGACTAACTGCAAAACCACTGTATAAGTAGTGGAAATGTGTACCAAAACAACTGTATGGGTACAATATTAACGATTCTATGGTGTTGAGCACTATCTTACGGTGTCTATAAACAAACTTCACAGAGCAGCTTTCTCGAAATTCAGATGCGTTTAGGCGCCCTTTAAGATAGAAACAGGACGATGTATGAACCAGCCAATTGAGTTAAGGGTATGCCCTTTCTGTAATTATGCTACAGAGAACGAAACACATATAATACTCCATTGTCCAGCATATGAGGATCTACAGGGAGACCTCTTTTCTAAATGTATGGATTATTGTGACCAGATTTCTGTGTTTTATTTTCTACCAAATCTTTGGTAAAATTTGTTTTATCTGTTAAAAACAAGAACTTCTTAACTTTACAAATCTTAGTCAAATAATAGCATATGTTTCATGTGTATATCCCCTATATGTTTTATAATTATTTATGATATTTATCAGAATATGAAATCTCACTGCTAATCAGTTTAAAACATGTTTGTCCTGATATGATAACTGTTCTTATGACCTTTTTTAATGCACATTTATAGTTTCATCATGGTGCGTGTTTTCTGGTGTGTCAAATCTTATTGAGATACTAACTAAGAGTTAACTATTTAACAAGCGTCTCATAACGTGATACATGGCTAGTAGAATAGCGGTGGTATTTCGTCTTTGACATTTGTATATAGCAGTATAGATTGTCATAGTATATTTTATGAAGATTATTATAGATGATACTATTATTGCATAGAGTTGAACATTCAACTAGACGCCGTTTAAAAAAATGACATACAGTCATTGAGGCGGCGTGGCACTTCTGATACGGCGTCTTGTTGATATCGTATGCATTTTATGAATGGCTATGGCATCCACGTTTTCTAGAATGTTGTAAATTCTATTCAGAAACGTTTAGTTTAGAAATGGCGAGGAGACGAAAGGCTGCTAGTATGTCTCTATTGAAAGAACGATAATTCAAGGTTAGTCAAAGGAGTGTAATCTTAACCATGAGGTTATTAAATCAACTAATCCGAAGAGAGCTAGCCAATCGCCAAAACAATGCATATTATTTTCTTCTATGTATCGTGGAACAGGGTCGAGGTGTTCCATTAAGACTTTTATCTGTTGTCGGAACATGTCCCCGATTTGAAGTTGTAACCTGTTACTGTGACCTTGGTCTTGTACAGATATTAATTTGATTGGCGAGATCTAGAACATAAACAACTTTTGCAAACGCATAATGCCCAAGCTAATTGGCGATGTAAATTCCGTTCTACGTCAAACAGTACTGACACTTGACAACAGATTTATTTGCGGTTTAAATATGAAATACACACCGGATCAAAACTCTCAAAAACTACATGAATGCGTTTTTGAGAGTTTTGAAACCGGTTCCGGTGAAATTTACCCTCATTAACGAATAAACCGATTTGACCTTTCTCTGATCAGTTCGGTTTCATTCCGGTTTTCAAGTTACTTAGCTTTAAGTTCGATATTGTTTGTAAGAGCTTATCAATACTTATATCGTGTCACGGAAGCCACTAAATGGAATAAGCCGTATATCCATTGGCGAGTGCACATGCCGGACATTGCAGAATCGACTTGTCGGAATTCGGCGAGTCCATGAGCCGGAAATTGACTGAGCATATCAGTGGTTCTTATGGAAGAGATTTAATGTAAAAATTGCATGTATGTAAATGGCATGTGCTAACTGACATTATTGTTTAATTCATATAATTATAATTCCATTTAAGCAAATGTTTTATGCATGCACATGTTTTGAATTGCTTAATACAATGTGAAATCTATACCATGAGAAGCGTATGTTGCAATGTTCGCATACATTGCAATCATTGTGTTTTATTCAGTATGCCGAGCAACGCGTTGGTGCATGTAGTGTACATTTCAAAGCATTCAAAGCATTCACAAGACACTTGTCACAAAAGATAAAGCAGAACGCACGAAACAACATAGAAATTATACAAGCCGGGAATCAGAGGGAGCCACTGGAGGAAACAAACGGTATGTCAAATTATCAAGTCAGAAGTATTGATGAAAATTAAACAAGTGACATCACTTACCAGGAATACACACTTACAGAACTTCACACGTCTTATTTAACGATTATTATTCACAATTATTTAAACCCGCCTGACTGATCACATAAGTGATCACACGTTTTCTCGCACCTCAATTAGCACCTCATTAAAGAATCAACTAATGAAATCAGAAGTCTTAAGAATCGTATCAAATTTTATTTTCTTTTTCACATAAATGAATAATACATGTAGATCTATAGGGTCCAGATCACTAAATACGCCGGAAATTCCTCCGTGGTGTAGTCGAAAGGAGTCAGCAATAAAATAATCCCAAACATTTTGCCTAAAAGTAGCACGTTTGTCAGTAAAATGTGGCATTTTTTGTACTGGATGGCATACTTGAGTATCAAGGGGGCATTTTGGTGACACTGTCAAGTGGATTAGTCAGTTTTGAAAATGATGTGAAAGTGAAAGTAAAAGGGGTACCCAACGGGTTGTGTCAATTTGGAAAATATGAAAAGTAGAGGTGCATGTAAACCAAACAAAATATATTCTTATTCAACACATGACCCCCTATTTTCTCACTATTTTTTCAAAAGAATATGAATAGATCTTTACAATAAACTATGCCTGCTATGCGAAATCCTCAGAAAAAATGACAAAATCAGTTACATTTTGAATTTTACATAGGTTATATAGGGATCTCTGTATTTGGTGGTCTGGTACCTATTAGAGATGTCAAGATTTTGGCTAAACATTCAGTTTCTCTTTAAAATGGTTTAGAATGGTTGTTTCAGTCAGATTGAATAGATTGAATAGATTTTGATGAAAAAATATGACATTTTAAGGTTCTGGGGGTTTCGGTCGGTTCTTTTGCAACTTGAATGTCACTTCGTTTGCCAAAATGTCCTTCAAACTGGGTAAATAATGCCACAAATAGTTTTAAATGTACAATATGACCATTCTGAGTGAGTTTAGCCAAAATTTTCCATTATCTAGCCATTATTTGCCATGAAAGCAGTTGAAAAAGCTGTTGTCAAGATCTGGACTTGGGCTAGAAGCTGAATTTTGGTCTTCACATGAATCTGATGTAGGGCAGCTGGCTGCAAGTTATCCCATAAACTGTCAATTTTCCCTTCTATGACAGTTAAGGATGTGTGTCAAGTTATTGTAAGATAGATAGCTGCTCCGAATAGCATTTGGTTCAAGAAATTATGTCATTTTATTGCCAGAATGTGACACTGGTTGTGACTGATTTTGATATTTTTTCTAGAGCAGGCATTTATCTCTGCATTTTGAGTATTTTTGTGTTAAACTATTTCATGCGCAAACAATTTTATGAGTTTGGTAACTGAAAAGCGAGCGGTTTCTTAAAAAATGAAATTTTTCATTCGCTTAAACAGCCTTTCAGCTTGAATTTTCAGGTATTTGGCAGATTGCATGAAACCTTAAAAAAGCTTGCTATTTGACTAATTCTAAGGCTATTTAAAAAAAATATTGTTCATTTACATCACAACACTGTACTGTTTCCAACAAAAGTAGAATAAATTTTTAAAACAGAAAAAGTTCTCTTATTAATTGTTTTTCAAAGGAAAAATACCTTAAAATATAAATAAAATATAGACAATGAAATGAGTATGGAAGCGTCTTTTGAACTAAACGGTTAAATCAAGAGAGGTAATTATAACTGGTACTCGGTACTTCTTTAATCAAGGAGAGTAACCCATTTACTCTTCAATCTTCAATAATTCAATCCTCGACCGGCTTCCTAACAGCATTGTAAACTGTGTAGACACATATCAGTCGAAGCGTCTTAGGTCTAGCATTGACTATGAATTGTTTAACTTATTAAAGACATCTCCTTGACTATGAACTCTGACAACAGGATAGACCCTGACCCGACGCCACGTTTCCAACACTGTTTGTGTATGTAATATACAATTATCATGTGTATATTAAACCACAAACTTACCAGAGTACTACGATAGCAATCCTCTTATCTTGGTATGTGAATATGACACCACAGGGTGACAAGATAATCCGAGTATTTTCTTTCTCTAAACCAGCCGAGTACTACTATCTTGGTCTACACTGTGTGTATGTAATATACAATTATAACGTGTATATGCCACCATAGGCTGATCAAAGAGCCACTAAATGGCCCCTCTGATTTTTGTCTATACTGTTTGTGTATGTAATATACAATTATAATGTGTATATGACACCATAGGCTGACCAGAGAGCCACTGTTTGACCCCTCAAATATTGTTATACACTGTTTGTGTATGCAATATACAATTATTATGAGTATACGACAACACAAACTGACCAGATATCCACTATATAGCAACCCTCTGATCTTGGTCTACACTGTATGTGCATGTTAGATTGAATTATTATGTGTATATAATACCATAGGCTGACCAGAGAGCCACTATATGACCCCTCTGATATAGGAATACACTGTTTGTGTATGTAATATACAATTATTATGAGTATATGACAACACAAACTGACCAGATAGCCACTATATAACAACCCTCTGATCTTGGTCTACACTGTATGTGCATGTAATATTCAATAATTATGTGTATATGATACCACACACTTACCAGAGAGCCACTTTAGCAACCCTCTGATACTGACCTACACTGTTTGTGTATGTTATATACAATTACTATGTGAATATTATACCACAGACTGACCAGAGATCCACTTTATGACCCATCTGTTCTTGGTCTACACTGTTTGTGTATTAAATATACAATTTGTTTGTGTATGAGACACCATAGGCTGACCAGAGAGCCACTTTATGAACCATTTGATATTGGTCTTTACTGTTTGTGTCTGTAATATACAATTATTATTTGGATATGAAACCACAAACTTACCAGAGAGCCAGTATATCAGCCCTATGATCTTGGTCTACATTCTTTGTGTATGTTATACACATTTAATTTGTGTAAATGAAATCACAGGGTAACCAGAGAGCTATTATCAACTCTCTGATATTGATCTACACTGTTTGTATATGAAATACACATTTTTTATGTATAAATAAACCATAGGCTTACCATAATGGACATATTCTCTGTATGAGTACTCTAATATTGATCTACACTTCCTGTACATGTATTATTTAAAAACAGTATTCTGAGATATCACTATAGACTGGACATATTCTCTAAAGGAGCACTCTAATCTTGATCTACACTGCTTGTGCATGTATATAATACCACAAGTATGGGCAGATATCACTGTAGAGTGTAGACTGGACATATTCTCTATAGGAGCAGTCTAATCTTGGTCTACACTACTTCTACATGTACTATATACAATACATATAGGAAGAGATATCACTGTAAATTGGACATAATCTCTGTAGGAGCACTATAATTTTGGTCTACAGACTCTACACTGCTTGTACATGTTTAATATACAATAAACTGAACACAATCCCTGTAGACACACTCTAATCTTGGTCTGCTTGTACATGCATAATTTATAATAAGGATGGGAATATATCACTGTAGACTGGACAAATTGTCTGAAGGAGCACTCTAATCTGATCTACACTTCGTGTGTATGTATAACTATACCATAAGCACGGGCAGATATCAATGTAGAATGTACATATTCTCTGTAGGAGTACTCTAATCTTGGCCTACACGGCCCTTACATAATTATATATAATAAGAATGGGCATATATCCTTGTAGAATGGACATATTATCTATCTATAGGAGCAGTCTAATCTTGGTCTTCACTGCTTGTACATGTATTATATACAAAATGTATGGACATATAATGGACATTTTCTCTGTAGAATCACTCAAATATTTCTCTACACTGCCTGTACATGTATTTTATACCATAACTATGAGCACATATCTCTTAAGAATGGACATGCATGTATTCTCTGTAGGAGCACTATTATATGTGTCTACACTGCGTGTACATGTATTATTCGTAGTGAGAGGTCTGGGATCAAAATTCAACAGTAATAATATTTACAAACTTACAGTGTGTTTATTGTTACTTGAGTAAATGTCTATTGTTTTATAACTATCGATTTTAGATTTCTTTTCTGCTCTTTGTTGATCTTTATGTGAGTCTGTTAATGGCTGATTTGATAAAGTAACTCTAATTATCATATACAGTTAGGCTGAGTTAGCTCTGTAGCTATCCCCATCCCCACATGCACTACCATGAATTTCGCTATGAATGTTGAATGAAGCATTTATAAACATGACAAAAAACATATGATTTCATTCAAAATCGTATGTAGTTACATAGTTATTATTTGTGTGTATCACTTCTTATCCCGTAGCCTATTGGGTAAGGGACACACTTCATGACCATGAGGTCAAAGTTTATTTTCCCAGGATAGGATTGGTCTGATTAGGCCACTTGGTGAGCCGCCAGCTAGTTAAATGTAATGTTTACTGATTGTCATCCTACCATGGGCCTGGCGTAAAGGATGAGAACCAGGAGGTACCACTACAAGCATTTAGCTTTCTCATAAGCCACCTTGACTGACCCCGTCAATAGGGGTGACAATTAAATAAACAAACACTTTATCAAAGTGGTTCTCTTAACCCTTAACTCCATAGATATGCCCTTTGAGGCCTCTTATGCAGCTGACTAATTTGAAAAACTTGTGGGAAATGTTCCATTTTTCATAATGTTTTCTTAGCCATTCAAAATGTGTTGCTTTCCATTCTAAGAGAAATTATTATTTTTCATCACATACTTTCATTGTGAATGAATCTAAAAATAGCCTATGGAATAAAGGGTTGAATAGTCAAACACTTTGACAATGGTTTGTTTCATTCAGTATCTGACCTGGCCCTGGTGTTAGACTTAACCCCAACGCCACAGTATGGTACTGCGTGCAGTGCGGTTTTATGATGATAAGCTATATAGACAGTTGTATCCCATGTCTTGTTGAACGGTCGTGGCTCAATCATGATGAGTTCTATTAAAGTTGAACAACAAACGTCTCGTTTCTGTATTTAAAGAAGAATCCACTGTTTACTGGCGTGGCGGCAGCGGTGAGAATACAACCTCGCTAGACACCACCTATCTTTTAGACGCAAAAAAGAGACAGTAAACTAAATATTCATCTTTGAAACGGACCCGAGTGTTAGCAGAAATCATAATGGCACGCACACCGAAACAGTGGTCACTCACTAAACAGGAGACAATTACATCATTAGAAACATGGAGACAAAAGTATGTTCTGTCTCTTTATACTAACTTTGCTTCGTTCTTAGTTGATGGATTTGTGTGGGAGAAGAAATCATCCACGTCACCACTTCGTGGTTTTACAGACGATGGCGAAGCCATCGCCGCGGAAAAACGTCGCACAGCAGCGCAAAAAGTAACACACCTAGATCTCATGTTAGGACAGATCGCGAATTATTGCCCCATCATATCACGTAACACTATTGTCAAACATTCGAGTGCTATGACCAGCATTTGGCAAGCAATCCGACAACAATTTGGATTTCATCCGGGGCACAATTTTTAGATTTTGACAAAATCAAGCTGGAACAAGGTGAGAGACCGGAAGATTTATACCAACGAATAAATAGTTTTGTTGAGGATAACTTGTTAAGAAAGGACAGTAGCATAACGCACCATGGTGCTACACCAGATTCAGATGAGGAGATGTCCCCAACATTGGAGAACTTTATTGTGTTGTCGTGGTTACACTTAATTAAAAAAGATTTGCCCAGTTAAGTAAAACAACGCTACGGTACAGAGCTCCGATCAAACACGCTTGCATCCCTACGCCCAGAAATTTCACAGGCTGTAGATAGTCTTTTGGACGAAATAAACGCAAACATTGACGCTCGTATTCGGGCACCGCCTTTCAGTCTAATAAGTACAAGACTACAACAAGACTACAGTTGAACGAAAACCAGCAAAGCAATGTTCAAACGACAGTCACGGTTTGCCCATTATGTAAACAAGCAGGCAGACCAAAGTATCAAAACTTTCTCAGCGCTTGTAAATACTTACCACAACGTGATCGCGAGTATATGTCCAAAACACGCCAGGTTTCAAGCTTTCAAGAAACTGATAAATTAAGCTGTGATGAGTCATCCGAATCGGAAGATAAGGCAGTCGCCCATAATTACCGTATAACTTCCTCCTTACGACATGTCGCCACGAAACTGTCCCCGTGCATGAATCATTTCTACAAACAGTATCCCGTTAAGATCATACTTGACACAGGAGCAGAGGTCAGCATGATGAAGAAGTCAACATCTACACAGATGGGTGCACAATTGTAAAAAGCGACCACAAAGCATTACAGGCAGATAGTCTTACACCTCCGAACATCATCGGTGAAACCCACCTTACACTTTCCGGTGGTAATCTGAATTTACAGCTGGAGGCTCTTGTTGTTGATAGTCTTGATGTTGATGTTTTAGCTGGTATACCTTTTATGACAATAAATGACATTTCCGTTCGTTCTGCCAAGCAGCAGATCGTGTTCACAGACAACACTGTCACTTACTACGGTTCTTCCCGCTCGGAGTCTAGTAGCAACAAGGTTCGTCGGACTCAAACCTTCGTTATCAGATCAGAAAACCAATCCACTGTCGTGTGGCCTGGCGAATTTCTTGAAGTAAAAGTGCCTAGCAATCTAGAACCAGACAGTACTTTTGCCATAGAATGTCGCACCTATCAGGACAAGAACAGAAAATGGCCGAATCCAAGCATAGTCGAGGCTATCAGTGGCACACTTCGCATTGTCAATGACACTCTTGAACCGCAACATGTTCGTAA
>JAULCE010073658.1:0-13044 GCA_032359355.1 Macoma nasuta | reverse complement strand
CCCAGATCTGACGCCGCCTTACAAGGCGGCGTCTGATCTGGGGCTTCACTATTTTGCAACAAATTTTAGTCCCGTATGAACAGTTTCGGAATATAAAACAAATATTCAGTCGTCTCTGTGATTTATTCCGCTAAAATGTTATATTTGAAAATAGTCCCAATCGACACTTTTAAATATGGCGCCGAAAGAGCTAAACGTAGTTACTTGTTTACAAACAACATGACTTTAGGGTCGGCTTGCGTGCAGTTTGACGCCGTTATAAGGTAGAGTGAGCTATATCTGTAGCACTATTGTTCGCGATCAAAGGACTTCCAACATGTCCAAACTAGTTGCATCCAGATCAGATACCGAATGCCTCGTCTAATAAGAATTCAAGCTGTTTCATGAGTCTTTAAACAGATTCTAGCCAAACTACTTTTTCTTTTCACATATTTGTTTACAAGCTGAGTGATATTTGGTCAGCAGTTAGCTGTTCAGATGGTTGTTTAACGATGAATGCATTTCTGTTTTATTTGTTTTTTGTAATGTGATAAAAATAATCTAACACCCGCCATCAATTGATATCAAATTTTGTTAAACTCGATCTGGAAATTGTTATTACACTCGCCAGAGACTGTTTAATAACATTTTCCTGAACTCGTTTAATAAAACTTGGTATCAATTGACAACTCATGCAAACTCCTCTATATACATGGATTAGACTTAAATCAACTACAGTATAAACACATTAATGTCAACTTATACCAAGCGACGACTTCAGATTACCTGCATTTAATAGTACCGACATCGTGGAGGGGACTTTCCTAAGATATAAGTGACCGCCCGTCATTATCAATTGAATTTCTACTAAACCCTGGTTTGCTTCTCTTCAAAATCATCGAATGTTAAATATGAATAGGGTATCTGACAATTTATACTACGGTTAAACTGTTTTCGAAGCGATTACATGATACATATCATACGTTTATACAAACTATCACACTGATTAAGAAGTAAAATGGTCCGGCGAAACCAAACAAAGCAAATAGGAGGCTGGCGAGCTTAAGTTCGGAAACAAACTTTAAATGTTTAAATATGTATGTGTGCGAATATCTAAACGGTTGGTGTAAATGGTGTTATTTTTTAATAGTATTTTATAATGCTTTGACAAAATAGCTATGTATACCTTTATGTGATGTTTCATGAATGTTAGTATTATATGTATATAATGGGTAAGACTTATATAAACTAAATCAACTTATTCCAAGCGAAAAACTGGTAACGGGATTTGTTCCATCATCATTTAGCAGCGGATCAAAGTACATGCATTAAAAGTTCCGACTTTGTGGAGGGGTCTTCCCTAAATATTTCCTCGGGGAACGCTTTAACTGACCGCCCGTCATTATCAATGGAATTTCTACAAACACTGGTTTATTTTTCTTCAAAATCATCGCATGTTGAATATGATGCGGGTGTCTGACAATTTATACTAAGATTTATCTGTTTTCGAAGCGATTGCATGATATATAAATTATGTAAAAGGAAGGTCCTTCAAAAGCAAGAAAGCAAACTCATATAGAGAAAATTGTTTATACAAACTATTAAATTGTGGTGTATAAAGAGCATCATGAGGTACGTAAGAATTTTGAACCGGTTCGTATGCTATGAAAGAAATAACCGCAACTGAACCGACAGCAATTGGAGCAAAACCTATATATTGGTACATGGTTTTTTTTCTCGTTTTATTACACACGTTTCTTTGATTCATCGTAACTTATTATTAAATCCTTTATAGTGCAAATCCTCTACATTTGAGACAGACCAAATGGGACATTTGGGATGGAGATTCAAATGTGTTGATTTGAAGTGGTTACACATAATTTCATAACTGCACAACAGCCGCAGGAGAAAGGGGTAATTGGTCGAAAAATATACATTTTGCCGGAAGTCTCTGTGGAATTTGTCCTTACGTCAAATATTTAATCAAGACGAGCACATTTAATTCAGCAGAATCTTCATTTTGAAGTACCGTAACTACCCCAACTCTATTGGTGTCAATTTGTATTATCGGATTTGACTGGGTTAAAATAGAATAATACATTAAAGAAATTCTTCTAGGATTATCTATGAAAATGAGTCCAGCTTTACACTATGAGATCATGCATTGGTAAGAGACATCGTTTTTTAAAAAACATATCTAATTCACGTGCAAACAGTATGGAAACTGCCACATATTATGTATTTATTTCTGCAAAATATGTGCTACCTGCAAAATAAAAGATATCGATATAACATGTAGATGGCAACGATCTTAAATCTGAATAATGCTTGAGCATTTGACTGCAACTGTGAGCCGAAAACTCATACTTAAGTTTTTATTAGCTACAAAATGCTCAAGATTATTTATGAATGTGGAATCTGATCTGAGGTGCTCTGATCAGGGCATGTGTAACATACAAATGTACTCATATATTTATTGTCCACATCGGCTTGTCCGAATTTAAGGGAAAGTACGGCAAGTATTCGGGCTCTTCGAAGACTTTTGTTAAAGAACAGTACAGTGCAAATAAAGTGTCACCTCATCCTTTTTTAATCCTATTCTCAAAAACTTATTTAAGACTTGTACGAACGGAAATAATCTGATGAAAAATATGAGATTCTAAGCAAAAGGGAAATGCCAATTTTGAATTTTATAAAATCATATGGAGCCATTTTTTAATAGCCATTAGTTGCAGGGGCACTTTAAGGCGCTTGTTCGGATGAAAGATTTTAAGTGTCCTCCTAATGTACTTTGTTTTTCAAGGTAACATGTAATCAGTAAAAAGCGCATAATTCTGCTTTTGTTTTCTGATCTATTTCTGTCAACGTCCTGTCAATTTCTCTCAAATACTAGTTGTTTACGTTGATTCTTATTATATAAATTCTTACCCAGCTATCAAAAGTGTTGTCTGCTCAAACTCTCTTCTTATGTAATTTTAAATTTCATCAGATTCCGTTGATTTTTGTTACTTTTTTGGAGTCTTTCAAACACCTTGGTTAATCGGCGTCTGATCAGGACCAAAACTGTTTACAAAAATAACAATCATGACTATACTCGTCAATAGAGGAATAAGGGTTAATATCACATGTACAATGTACTTTTCTGGACCTTATATTTTTGTGTGCTTTAAAGATCTCGTCTGCTAAACTGACGCGTTCAAACTCTGGGATATGCTAATGTTTCAAACTTCTTATCATTCTGCAAGTACATTATTTGAGCAACAGTTCGGAACGCGTGGTGAATATCGGTATGGCAATAGTACTCGATACATATAACTCATATTTTGTGTAGGTATACAATGTGCTGGTTTTAAGTGATCCTGAATTGAAATCTGATCTGACTTACATAACGACCCTAGAAAATGGCAAAACTACGCAAAAGCAAGCTTCGTCTGGAATACCAGTGAAGGTCATCGACTTCATAGAATACAATACGAGTAGACTAAATTATCTTTCCAACTTGAACATAAAGGGCTCATCGTTGTATCAATAATTATTAGCAGCATGCCAATGCGAGAGTGAACAATAACTTAAATAATGACAAGCAATACAACAAAAGTTTAACATTAACCCATTTCTCCACGGGCTATTTAGAAATACATGTATCTGAATGGAAACTGCATAGACATTTTTGAATTGTATTGAAATAATTGTAGGAAATGTAGCATTTGCTCGTAGCGAGCTTACAATGGTTTCAATAGCCATCGGTTGTAGAGGAGTTTTAAGGCGCTTCTGTAGAGAAAATGGTTAAACAAATTTTATCATGTTTTAATTCAAACCATATATAAGAGTTCATAAGATACGAATACTATCAAGCTATGTCCTTCTGCTTAATTTAGTTATTGCATTGGGAGTGCAGACCACGTGTCTAAAATGGCGTGAACATGCGAAGGGCAGCCATCGTAACTGTTTAACCTTCTTCTCCAACCAAATGCCTATTAGCGCCTCTCTGTAGCAGATAACTATTGAAACTATAGTGGAAAATGAAGAATCGGCTCGTTACGAGCAAATTAACTACATGTGTCATTAGCAACATCTGTTTCAATACAATTAAAAAATGGCACTTTTATTTTGCTTTGATATTCCACCTTTCATCAGATTCCCTTCTGAAAAACGCCTTTTGTGGAGAAGGATAACGTATCAATGATCTCAAGATCCACACTCAATACCCCCTAGAAGTGAACCTTTGTAAAACAGGGCCATCAATAGAGAACTCTTTATGACTCTACATATACTTTTGTTTTCAAAGAGATTCTATCTTGCGCAAATGTACCAGTCACGGCCTTTTTTTATTTTTCTTATGTGGTCATTGCTTTCCGCTTTCTGTCGTTCATCTTGTAGACCAAGACAAACCTGTATAAACAGCTTGTAAGCATGCACTTGACATGGAATAATAGCACTCACATTCTTATGCCATTTTCAATCTTATTTACTAAGAAATAATTGGTTAAAAAGTATGAATAAGCAAAATATCGCTTTTTGAATTTTTTTGAAATTATTGTAGGAAGTGGAGCATGTGCTCTTCACATATCACTCTTTAATGGAATTGTTTTTCATATCACAAATGGCAATATGTTATATTAATCTTCTAGTTGATCAGTTTCATGTTTTGGTCAACTATTCTCCGTAGCATTACGGTAGTTGATTGTCCCATACATTTCTGAAACATGTTTGGTCACACAGGTGGATCCATCCTGCTAGATGCCTTTAAAATCATGAAAAACGATCTAAATATACTTGCGGGCACAACAATACACAGTCGACTATAGCTAAGAGGCATAAGTATAGGTAAAAGAAAAACGTTGAGCGAACTCTTAGTGGTGTCATTTGACTTCGGAGAAAAGGAGCTGACATTTCCCTATTGCAACGAATGTATTGGATGCTAAACAGATTTCATTAAGAGGCTGAAGCACCTCGATTGGTTTACTAAGTAGGGCAAACATTATATTATATTGACGGTTTTAACAGGTTTCGCACCTATTCGCTAATTATTCGGTTTGGGGGAAATATCATGTGCAAACCGGTTTATCACCATCAGAAATGACTCGATGTGCGTTTAATCCTTTACCTCCCAGAGACTCATTGCCTCGATTCTGTAGTACATCATCTTGGAAAAAAATGCGGGAAATTCGAATATTTGTTCATAATGAGCACATGTTCCATTTTCCACAACGCTTTCAAAACCTTTCTAAATTGATACTTTCCTTTCGATAAGAGGTTTACATATTTCATCATACGTTTACATTGTGGATTAGTAAAATAATAGCCAATAAGGGAAAGGGTAAAATCGCATCATACTTTAAACCGCGCAATCTGATAAATCGTTCCGAAAAGCTCATATTGATTCGACTCGGTTCGGATAAAGGTTGTATTTTAATAAGTTGTCCGTACTGTTAAACAATTGACTTTATCCTATAGCAAACAAATATGCGGTGCATCTTCATCCCTTTGCATATCAACAAACCTAGCCAATACAAGGCTAGAGATATAACAGGGTCCAATTTGCTCCGGAACTATACGTTCAGTTGTCATATAACAGTTACTTTAGTTCGAGTCAGCAACTAAAATGTGCAAAATCTCTGTCAGACATTTTGTTAATGTGCTAACTTTTAATTCATCGAGATCTAAACATGTCTGAAATAAATAAGAACAATGCTTTTCATGACTTAATATATTAGTACATTATATAAACAAAAGTTTACGTGACAACTTCATTTTTTTCCAATTCCATTTAAGTCATAATAACTCCATTCTTTAGTATTTACGAACTTACGCGACGAAAACGAGCAGATAATATATATATAAAATGAACCTTTTTCGAAAGTCTGATAAGTAAGTCTATGAATTTCAAACAGCTCGAAACCAGATCAGACGCTGCGTTACGCGGCCATGCTGGTTTGGCACTAAAACATTTGTTTAACCAATCGATATTGAAGCAAATAAAATTCGGAAATCCAGCTGACAATACTTTGAATAGTAGCATGATAAGGACGTTATCTTATTTGTACAGTACTGGAACTAATTTAATTGATAATTTTATCGAATTGCTCCGTTTTGGTTGCAGTTAAAAATTACGTAAAAACCGGTTTCAAACTTCCGATTTGAATTTTATTAGTTTCTGTACTGTACCCATATTCATTTTCTAACAGCAGATGTCTCCATTTTAGCCTTATATTTCGACAGATATTTATATCACAGAATATTCCATAACTATAACTGTATAAAATATTACTTGTTAATGTTTATTTACCCTAAACATGCTAAACGCGATCTATGGTCGTGATGGCTATTTTTTGCAAACAGCTTAAATCAAGATCAGACGCCGAGAAACTCGGCTTCTGATCAGGTTCCAAGCTGATTGACACCCGATCATTATTTTTACAATAGCTGAAGAAAATTGGACATGGTTTAAAAACCAATCAGAAGAGAATTTGAGCAGAAGACAATTTTCGCAGAAATAAAAGAGTTAAGCTATTTTTAGTAATGGAAAAACTTGTACTTAAATATTTCTGCCAGGTCGAAACAAAAAGCCTATAGCTCAAATTATCACTTTCGATATTAACCTAGATTTCAAACAGCAAACCCCGGTTATTTGACACACTTGTTTTTACAGACTAGCACTTGTACTCTATTATGTCTGACACGGTCTATCTCAATTCTATCTCAGTACTATATGAGGTAATAAGGAAACAATCGAATTATGACTGATTTATGTTTGGGTTATATCTGTCAGACAAAAATAATGAAAGATTTGTCAATTTATGAACTACATGTATTGAATGTGAAAGTGTATGGGTTTGGGTTTCACGTCCCGTCTACAGTTTGTTTTCAAGTTTTTGGCGATTGCTTTTCTGCAAGTCGAATTTTGCGTAGCTGTTGTTATTAGTTCGAGAAACCGTGAAGTCCAAATTGAAATCGAACTTCGAGGAATTCGAATTAGTAAACATAGTCCCGCCAAATTGACCAAACGAGCTCCAACTGAGCGTGTAAGATATTGCGAAGACTGTGTTACAAATGTAAAATTACAGTTGATGTACGTTGTATATTATATAAAATAAACATTTTTAAACTAAGACAACTGTATTCCAATTTCAACGTAATCGTCGGATGTTTCAGCTTAAAATCGAAAATTACAAATCAGCGTATGCATATCATGCTCCTAATATAGGGCAAAAACCTTGTACTCAATTTGAATAACACGCATGTTCATATTTCACATTACCGGATTTGCAACTTTTCGATGCATATTCCTCAGGGTTTCATCTTGCGGAGGCGTTTAGATTATTGGTTTTGTAAAGAACCATTGCGATCTTCAAAAATAAATATTTTCAGAGTTGAAACGGTCCGACAATATAAAACAAAGCAAACGAAAACTTTTGAAGCTGAACTGGCGAACTGTGAAATTTAAATGGTTGGTGTAATAATTCTTTGAAATAATAGCTACGTGCATGTTTATGTGTATTGTATGTAATTATATGGATAATACTTAATTAAACTAAATTATAAACACATTAATGTCTATGTATGCCAAACGTCGGACGGTAACGTTTTTTTACCTGCGCCATTTTCATGTAGCAGCGGATCAGAGTGCATGCATTTAAAAGTTCCGACTTTATAGAGGGAACTTCCCTAAATATTTCTTCGGGGGCTATAACAGACCGCCCGTCATTATCACCTAACTTTCTACAAACACTGGTTTGTGTTTTCTTAATGCGAGTATCTGATAATAATACTACGATATACTGTTTTCGGAGCGATTGCACGATATATATGTTTCTAAAATCTATCAAATTGCGGTGTATAAAGTGCCTTTTGAGGAACGTAAGAGTTTTGAATCGGTTCGTATGTTATATTAAACGGCAACATGACACGTCAGCGAGTCGGAGCAAAACGCTGGTTTTGGTAAATGTCTCGGAATGGTTGTTATCGTTTGAATCCGACAAGTGTTATAAATTAATCGAAACTTATTATTAAATCCTTTATAATGCACATCCTCCACGTTTGAGACAGACCACATGGGAAATTCAGGATTGAAATTCAGATGGGGTGATTTGAAGTGGTTATGCACAATTCGATTATTTTACATCAGTGGCAGGAAAAGGGGGTAATTGGTCGAAGAATATACATTTTGCCGGAAGTCTCTGTGGAATTTGTCCTTACGTCAAATATTTAATCAGGACGAGTACATTTAATTCAGCAGAATCTTCATTTTGAAGTATCGTAACTACCCCAACTCTTTTGTTGTCAATTTGTGAATTATCGGATGTGACTGGTTTAAAATAGAATAATATGTTAACGAAATTATTCTAGGATTATTTATGAATATGAGTCAAGCTTTACACTATGAGATCATGCATTGGTTAGAGACATCATTTTATAAAACATATTTAATTCACGTGCAAACAGTATGGAAACTGCCACATAGTAAGAATTTATTTCTGCAAATTATTATAATGCTCGAGTATTTAACTACAACTGTGAGCCGAAAACTCATACTTAAGTTTTTAATAGCTACAAAATAGTCAAGATTCTTTATGAATGTTGAATCTGATCTGAGCTGCTCTGATCAGGGCATTGGCAACATACAAATGTACTCATATATATATTTCCCACATCGGCTTGTCTGAGTTTAAGGGAAAGTACGGCAAGTCCACGGGGTCTTCAAAGACTTTGGTTAAAGAACAGTACAGTGCAAATAAAGTGTCATCTCGTCCTTTTTTAATCCTATTTAAGACTTGTGCGAACGGAAATAATCTGATGAGAATCTAAGCAAAAGGGAAATGCATTTTTGAATTTTATAAAAGCATTGTAGAAATGGAGCCATTTTTTAATAGCCATCAGTTGCAGGGGCACTTTAAAGCGCTTGTTCGGAGGAAAGATTTAAAGTGTCCTCTTAATGTACTTTGTTTTTCAAGGTAACATGTAATCAGTAAATAGCGCATAATTCTGCTTTTGTTTTCTGATCTGTTTCTGTCAACGTCCTGTCAATTTCTCTCAAATAAGAGTTGTTTACGTTGATTCTTATTATATGAGTTCTTACCTAGCTGTCAAAAGTGTTGTCTGCTCAAACTCTCTTCATATGTAATTTTAAATTTCATCAGATTCCGTTGATTTTTGTTACTTTTTTGGAGACTTTCAAACACCTTGGTTAATCGGCGTCTGATCAGGATCAAAACTGTTTGCAAAAATAACAATCATGACTATGCTCGTGAATAGCGGAATAAGGGTTAATATCACATGTACAATGTACTTTTCTGGACCATTTATTTTTGTGTCTTCTAAAGATCTCGTCTGCTAAACTGACGCGTTTAAACTCTGGGATATGCTATTGTTTTAAACTTCTTATCATTGTGCAATCACATTATTTGAACAACAGTTCGGTACGCGTGGGGAAGATCGGTATGGCAATAGTACTCGATACATATAACTCATATAAAGGTGCTTGTTTTAAGTGATCCTGAATTGAAATCTGATCTGACTTACTTAACGACCCTAGAAAATGGCAAAACTACGGAGAAGCAAGCTTCGTCTGGAATACCAGTGAAGGTCATCGACTTCATAGAATACAATACGAGTAGACTAAATTATCTTTCCAACTTGAACATAAAGGGCTCATCGTTGTATCAATAATTATTAGCAGCATGCCAATGCGAGAGTGAACAATAACTTAAATAATGACAAGCAATACAACAAAAGTTTAACATTAACCCATTCCTCCACAGGCTATTAAGAAATATCTGAACGGAAACTATATTAAGAAATATATGAAATGTATTGAAATAATTGTAGGAAACGGAGCATTTGCTCGTAGCGAGCTTACAATGGTTTCAATAGCCATCAGATGTAGAGGAGTTTTAAGGCGCATCTGTAGAGAAAATGGTTTAACAAGTTATAGGAGTTCATAAGATACGAATAATATCAAGCTATGTCCTTCTGCTTAATTTAGTTATTGCATTGGGAGTGCAGACCACGTGTCTAAAATGGCGTGAACCTGCGAAGTGCAGCCATCGTATCTGTATAACCTTCTTCTCCAACCAAATGCCTTTTAGCGCCTCTATAGCAGATAACCATTGAAGCTATTGTGGAAAATGAAGAATCTGCTCATTACGAGCAAAATAACTAAATGTTCCATTTCCAACATATGTTTCAATACAATTCAAAAAAGGCACTTTTATTTTGCTTTGATATTCCACATTTCATCAGATTCCCGTGTGAAAAAAGCCTTTTGAGGAAAAGGATAACGTGTCGTTGATCTCAAATCCACAATCAATACCCCCTAGAAGTGAACTTTGGTAAATTAGGGGCCGTATTCATAAAGCTCCTTAGGAAAATCTCAAACTTAAGTGAGATTTCTCTATTTCTACCCACAATACTTCAATGAAACTTTGCATACTTTTTAAAAACGTAGCTTTTTTCAAGCATGCAAAGTTTCATTGAAGTATATTTGAAAATAAATTGGAAAACTGGATTTGAAATTTTCACTTAAGTTTGAGATTTTCCTTAGGAGCTTTATGAATGCGGCCCCAGGGTCATCACTAGAGAACTCTTTATGAGTCTACATACACTGTTGTTTTCAAAGAGATTCTATCTTGTTTATACAGATTTGCCTTGGACTACAAGATGAACGACAGAACGCGGAAAGCAATTGACCACGTAAGCAAAAAAACCGGTACATTGGCGCAACCTGGCACGAACCAGTAATATCTCATTCTGAACATCTGAATGTCGATCAAGTAACACGCAGATTGTTAGCATGCATTTGACATGCAATAATAGCACTCCCATTCTATCTTCTTAGACATTTTAAACGTAAATTGCGATTCTGTAATTTAGAAAATTTGAACACAACTTGAAATATCTTAACCTTTTCTCCATATGCCATTTTCAGACTTATTTACTAAGAAGTAATTAGTTAAAAAGTATGGATATCTAGGCGTAAAGAAAAATGTCGTGTTCTGCATTGTTTTGAAATTATTGTAGGAAGTGGAGCATGTGCTCGTCACATCACTCTTTGACGAAATAGCTTTTCATATTACAAAAAGCAACATGTTATACTCATTTTCCAGTTGATCAGTTTCATATTTTGGTCAACGATTCTCAGTTAGCATTACGGTAGTTGATTGTGCCATACATTTCTGAAATATGTTTCAGTACGGTTATATTGAGATCGGTTTTCATGATTTTAAATGCAAAAAAAAGCATCTAGCGGAGCGAGCAAATGAGGCTTTTTTTATCGGGAAGATTATGTTTTTAGCGGAAACGCAATAAAGGTGGGGGTAACGTCACCAGTTGGAAAACCTTTTGTTTTGATTCTATACTTGCGATGAAGCTCAGCATCTTGTATTCGGTCACACAGGCCGATCAATCCTGCTAGATGCCTTTTAAAAACATGAAGAACGATCTAAATATACGAAGTCAAATATACATTGTCGATTATATATAAGAGGCAGAATTAAGGTAAAAGAAAAACGTTGAGCGAACTCTTAGTGGTTTCAATTGTCTTCGGAGAAAGCATCGAGAAAGGATTGAATTTCCCTATTCAAATCATGTGTTAGATGCTAAACAAATTTCATTAAGAGGTTGGTGCACCTGGACTTAATAAAACATAATGTGACTCCAAATCGCAGTTTTGAGATTGTTTTAAAAAGTAGGGCAAACATTATACTAAATTGACGGTTTTAACCGGTTTCGCACCGATTCGCTATCTTTTCGGTTTGGGTGAAATATGATGTACAAACCGGTTTTATCACCATCAGAAATCACATGATGTGCTTTTAACCCTTTACCTCCAAGAGACGCATTATCTCGCTTCCGTAGTACATCATCTTGTAAAAAACATTGTGGGAAATACAATATTTGCATATAATGAGCAAATGTTCCATTTTCCACAATGCTTTCAAAACCTTTCAAAATTGGTATTTTCCTTTCCATTCGACATTCAAATATTTCATCATATGTTTTCATTGTGAATTAGTAAAATAATAGCATATGCGGGAAAGCGTAAAAGCGCACCATGCTTTGAACCGCGCAAGCTATTTAATCGTTTTGAAAAGCTCCAATTGATTCGGTTCGAATAAAGGTTTTATTTTTTAATTACTTGTCCGTACTGTAAAACACATTGACTTTATCCTATAGTAGACAAATATGCGGTGCATCTTCATCACTTTGCATATCAACAAACCTAGCCAATACAAGGCTAGGAATATAATAGGATCCAATTTGCTCCGAAACTATAAGTTCAGTTGTCATATAACAGTTTCTTTAGTTCGACCCAGAAACTAAAATGTGCAAAATCTATGTCATACATTTTTTTTTTCATTTGCTAAATTTTAATTAAACGAGATATAAAAATGTCTGAACAATGCTTTTCATGACTAAATATATTAGCACATCATATAAAAAAAAGTGTACGTGACAATTTAAGTAATAAAACTCCATTCTTTATTATTTACAAGCTTACGCGACGAAAACGAGACACGGATAATATATATAAAAAATGAACCTTTTTTGAAAGTCTGATAAGTAAGTCTATGAATGTCAAACAGCTCGAAATCAGATCAGACGCTGCGTTTCGCGGTGCCAAATCCTGATATATGCTATTTTGACACAAAGTCATTGAAGCAAACAAAATTCGAAAATCCAGCGGACAATACTTTGAGGATCCGACAATCACAGTAGCATGATAAGGACGTATTCTTATTTGTACTGTACTGAAACTAATTAAATTGATGATTTTATCGTGGTTTTATTCCGGTGCGCTCCGGTTCGGTTGTAGTTAAATATTGCGTAAAAACCGTTTTCAAACTCTCATAAACCACATGATGCACTTTATACAGGGCATCTTGCTGTTTCTGAGAGTTCTTAACCGGTTCGTTAGCTATAATTACTGTAAACGATTATACGGACTCGATCCGCCTCATATCTGGTTCCGGTTCCGTTCCGAATCCGATTTAACCCTTTCGGCGCCAAATTTAAAATTGTCGGTTGGGACTATTTTCAAATAAAATATTTTAGCGGAATAAATCA
>JAULCE010073547.1:0-13044 GCA_032359355.1 Macoma nasuta | reverse complement strand
TTTTTAAACCCCAAGTTTAGTCCTTCTTCATTTGACCCCCCCCCCCCCCATATTTGACATCATGCTGTGCACTTGGTCAGTGGAGATAGCACTGCCTGGTGACACCTTGGTATTCCACTGTCACACTTATCTTTGATTGGACAATACCCTCTGCCTTGACCAATCAAATACTAGGGACGGGTAGGGACTGATTTCCCTGAACGGTCTAATAAACATAAGACTGCAAATGACACTGGGGATTAGGGGACCCCATCAGTTCTCACATGATAAGCTCTCCAGGGGGGGGGGGGTACAATCCTTAAACTAGGCCTTTATGGGAAACAATAAAAATCACCATTTTGAGATTGAGCTAATGGTTTCATTTTATTTTGATTAGTCGTCTGCTGAATGCGTCGTCTGTGGTAATTATTAAAGAATATATTGTTGTCATCATTTTTTGAAACATGTAACCCTTTCACCACCAAATGCAATACAATCGACATTGCATAATAAGCGAAGTCCCAGATCAGGCGCCGCCATAAAATACGGCGTCTGATCCGGATCTTAACATTTTAGAAAAATTTTCCCTGAAGTTCAGTGTTTCTGAAAAGCCAGTTACGTTAAGTATGTCTGTTAATTATTTCGGTAAAATATTTGATCCAAAACAAATCACAAACGACATTTTTAAATTTGGCGGCGAAAGGGATACAGCTACTTTCAAGTGATTCTTTCGAAACATGCATAAGGAAGCCGACTCTCATGGTACATGTAGTATTAAATTAAGACCGGTTGTGTTGCTTAATGCAGACTGAAAGTAATACAGAAAGCTCTCTCTAAAGAGTTTATTTGTACTGATTTCGTTCTGCATTAAGCGATCACCTGCCCTTAACCCTTTTGCCGCCAAATTTAAAAGTATCGGTTGTAACTGGCTTTGGATCGTACATTTTAACGAAATACATAAAGAAATTAGCAAATAAACTTTGGCTCTCCTGAAACCCTTATATTCGTAATAAATTTTGCTTAAAACAAGTGAAGTCCCTGATCAGATTCACTTGTTTGCAATGTCGATTTGAGTCGCCTAAGGTGGTAAAAGGGTTAACAGCCGCTAATAGTATGATACATTATTTGATGGCTTCTCAAGACAGTTTTGACTGTATGTGGCCTAACGAGAAGCAAACTGAAAGATCAAAGACACCGCTTTATTTGATGACTTGCCCCTCCGTTCTACAGTCTCGTCTCGTTAATCCAGACACTTCAAATCCCAGCTCAAAGTGTCGGGATAGCAAATCGGCTGGATTAATGAAATACATATTTCTTTTATAGTAATATATAGAGGGAAACCCGTTCCCAAGAATGGCTGACTGGATAATGATGGAACTGGTATAATGGGGTCCGGACTAACGTAACTCTACTGCATAAAATTCTTAAACTGAGACTTTGCTCAAGCGAAAGTTTCAACTTTTGAAGCCACCTTAAATTGTATTGCCAATGAACCTTGTTTTGATTGAATGGGAAAAGCAAATCCAACAGGCAAACAGTGTAGACCAAATTCATACAGCTATTGTAAGAACTGTCTTATCTGGGTCTTCTCCGTTTTCAAAATGCGTTAAAACGGCGTTTATTTGTAAAGTGTCCAGGTGCCTTCTCAGTTGGGTCGTCACTGTTTGCAAGATGTATAACCAATCGTTTATATAAGGTAGATGACTTTGCAAAGTCCCGTTGCTATGGTTGCAAAGACAACCAAGACTTGTTGCAAGTGACACAAAATACGTTTTCATATAAATACTAATTGTCTTGGCAATTATCATACAAACTGTTTTTAGTATTTCGTTGAAACATTCTTCAAACCAAGCTAACACTCCAGCTGTTTGACACTCGGTCAATAGTTACACAAGAGTCAACAGTGTTAACACATTTAAACGATACTATGTTAATTGCTGAACCGGCTGTTTGTTGCAGGCGAAAACATAATTTCAAATTCAAACAAAATGAAATCAGATGACTTGCCAAGTAATTCGGCATCTCATCAGGATCGTTATGTATTAACATTAGTTTTGAAGAACACAAGTATTGAATTCACGATGGTTAATCGGGTCTACTGCTGCCGTCAAGTCATTTACTCTGAGTGTCACACACGGTACCAGTCTAAGCAATCGTCGGCACATTTCCTCTCATTCTATCCATGAGTTTTAGCATTTTCTTGATGTACGTCGTCTCATCATCATTTTAGACGATTTTAATGATTTAAATATATCGAAGTCGTAATAAACCATGCCTCCCCGTCCGTAACGATAAGATGACTCACTACCCGGTGGTTGAACGTAGTCTCCGTTCAAGTTGACCCACGTACAGTCGTGATACCACCACGCCCCGTGCCTGTGGAGAGCACATCTGCCACTATTATCATGGTCAAACGTGTAGAAGTTGTAGCCGTTCGAGTATGACATACCGCCGTCGTAGCTGTCACCTTGACAAATAACAATACAGGGGGAGAAACGCTATTTTTTACCTTTTAAATGTTAACGCAACGGAAACAACATTTAAATTAAAGGACATAATGACAATGTTCTGCTCTTCTTTGAATATTGTATTACTATGAGTGTCAAACAGTTTGGAGTCTGATCTGGCTCTAAATTGTTTGTACAGACAATCAGCGAAGAGTGCTAACGCGCTAGATGGTAAAGAACAGCCCTTTTCGCACCGAACATGAATAGAATAGCATTGTCCTATAGAGGACAATTCTTTAAAATATAAACGGGGCCAAAATCGAGCCATGGGAACATTATACTCAATGACATTGCAAATAGTGTAGACTGATCAACATCTGCACAAATAGGAACTCTTAATAAAGTCAAACTCGTATAAACCCTTTCTTCGACAAGCTATTTTTAGACTAACCCACAAGAAAATAATATGATTTAAAAATTGAAAATCTAGGCAAGGCGTAAATGCCACTGTTTTTTATATATTGAAATCATGTTTATAAAGCGCATCTTTTAGCTTTGAACCGGTAGACAGCGAATCGGAGATAAACCGTTTAAACTATAAATGTTATAAGTTTCAATACTGTTTATTTTTGAGTACCAATTACAAGAATTATGTAACCCTTTGGCAAACATGAGAGTCACACCTGCCAACAAAACCTACCTAGTTCAGCCACTGCCTTTTTAAAAGGAATGTTGACCAATACCGAGCTTTCACTAATTTCTCAAATTTTCAGCTTCAAAAATCGAAATTAGTTTTATTGCTACTGCACTGAGTTTTATGATTGACTGTCAATAAAAAACGAGATCACTGGCAAACTTTTAGTGCGATGGCAATAGAAATAAATGAGAAATGCAAAGTTGAAAACGAGCTTGATCAAGATCTTCAGGAGACAGATTTAACCTAAGTTTTTGCTTTTTCAGTATCGTTTTCGCTGATAAAAATTATATTATTTTATGTAACTGTACTTTGAGATACAATTATGCGAAAACAAAACTGTTTAAACCAATCTATACAATTCGTTAAAGTTTGCACAACAAGCTACCTTTGTCAAACGTATCATTTGTTTTGTTATGTATGCATAACAATACGTATCACACATCAGCTATTCATGTTAATTATATATCATAACTTTCTCTGTAATCCATCTTAAACTGAAAATAAAGTTCGTGCTACAAGGTACGCATTGCATACAAAAGGGTGGATGGACCACTAGCCCTACGGATCTGTATACCTCAGAAGTATTAGCTTTGTAGGGGTATAATAATAATAATAATAATAATAATAATAATAAAAATAATAATAATAATACACTTATGATGATAATAAAATAATTATAATGATTTAATAACAATGAATGATTCATCTAGATAACTTATATGACAAAAACATTCTGCCAATCCGGTTTAGCCCAAATACCTCGTTTTACGGGGATATGATAAACAAGCAATTTCTTTGAAAAGATATCCCCCGTCAATGATGGCGTGTTCGTGATTGATGGATTATTTGTGAATGAAGGCCTTAATGTTGAATGTGCAATTGACCTGAACATTTCTTCACACAAGAACAAAGGGCATGAACAGAAATTTGACAAATTGACCATCTGAAAAGTGTTTCATGAAATTTTATCAGCTGTTTTCTGAAAAATGGCTGTAGCATGGATTTTTCAATAAATCAATGGCAATAAATCTCAGGAAAAGTATCCAATCAAAACGAAAATGGACAGGCATCATCACAGTATCTTGGTTCATATTCATTTCAAGTTTCATGATATTCTACCAGCTGGTGCAGACGGGGATTTTTCAATAAATCAAGGGCGATAACTCTAATGGAAATTGAGCAATCCAAACAAAATTAGACAGGCATCATCTCAGTAAATTGGTTCATATTTATTTCAAGTTTCATAAAATCCTACCAGCTAGTTACTGAGAAATGGCTGTGGACGTAGGTTTTACAAAATGGGCAATAACACAAAGGTAAATGACCAATAATAAAAAATAACGGGCATTATCCCAGTATAGCGGTTCATATTACATGAACTTCTACCAGCTAGTTACTGAGAAATGGCTGCTGACGGGCGCATGTACGGACTGACGCATGCACAGACGGACGAGCGGACGGACAGACAGCGCCATTTTAATACCCCCCTCCCTAGTTCATAGGCGGGGGATACTATGATCATCTTATCGCCTTGCAAACCGACCGGATTGCTCAGTGGTAAAGCGTCGGCTAAGGGAGCGGGGGTCGTGGTTCGTTTCCAGATCGTGACATACCGAAAGTCGCTAAAGATGGTACTTGAAGCTCCCTTGTCTACGATCAGCATTATTTTTTTGACTGAACTGTCACTATGCAAATGAAAACGGGCCGGTATGTGGTGTAGACCGCAGCAGAACGTAACGATCCGTCTTAATAGGCAGTGACATTTCAATAAAATCAGAAAATACAAAAACGTTACCTATAGTTCCAGTGCCCCTTTCCAGGTGCAGAGTGTAGTCAGGAGCAGGGGATATTGAGAAATTGCGGAACAATTCGTAGCCCGCGGTCCCATCCGCCCTTACGAGGTCTATCCGCAAATCTACCTCGGAGCAATCGTTTGATAATTCGTGGATGTATTTCAGTCCTGTTGATAAGATATGCAGGTTTGTCATAGAGGTTAAACAGGATAAAGCAGACTAGTTACTTGGCCTGTAACGCTTCAATAATTGTCGGTCCCAACAAAGATTACCCTTTCCCCGTTGAATTTTTTCGGTTGTAACTAGTTTTGGATCAAATTTCTAAACGAAATAAATAACAGAACTTTATTAAATGAACCTTTACTTTTCCGAAACACAAATATTCGGAATAAATGTTGGTGCGTCGAAGGCGGCGTTTGAGTGTGGACTAGCAATATCGCCATTGGTGGTGAAAGGGTCAAACAAACAAAATATTTTAACCCTTTCGGCGCCAAATTAAAAAATGGCGGGTGGGACTACTTGAAGATAAAATATTTTAACCTAATAACCCACAAAGACAATTAAATAAACTTTGCATATTCTGAAAATGGTTACACGGGACTGATATTTTTTTAGAAATAGTGCAGTCCCAGAGCAAAAGCCGCATTTTAAGGCGGCGTCTGATCTGGGACTGCACTATTTGAAACGGCGCATTTATGCTACTCCGGTGGTGATAGGGTTCAATATTATCCCGAAAAGGAGAATCCGTTTATTGCGCGTGTTACGACCGTTTATAACAGACAAACAAGGATGCTGTCAGTATATCTTGATACACTACTTAACGTATTTTCGAGTTCCTGATATATCTTGTTTGTGTTTTTGTGGCGAGCACACAGCTCAAAACAAAGCAAATCCAGAATGCTTAAATTAACACTATCTGTTTTGATTTAACTGGAACATGGCAGATTAAGCTGGTACGTGGCACACACTATTTACAGGGGCCGTCATGAGTCGTTTAAATTTGCAAAGTGACAATATAACGCTCGTCAATCTATTCGCGACAGTAGTCGTGATAGTTATTTTTGAAAACGATCAGATGCCGAATATAGATCCAGATCCAAGCTGTTTGACTCTCGGCAGAAAGAATTGACACAATTGAACAGAATAGGAGGACGTTTAAAACTACAGCTGAAAAGAGTTTCAGCAGACGAATATTTTCGTATCAGTGAAATTTGTACTAGCAGGAAATATACAAAAATCATCGTATGACTTAACTAACAAACTCAGACTCGTGAAAGGTGCCTAAAATATTCAATTAACATGTTACTGTATAACGGAGAAATTTGATTTTTACGGCAGAAATTAGTTCAAATATTTCATAATTTGAAAAAAATGCGAACTTTTTTGTGGCATGGAAAATATAAAAATATACCTAGACAGTAGAAAAACATACCTGAATTAGCTGTAGAGGAAATGTCAACAGAGAAGCTGTCTTATTATCGTATCGCAAAATGACAAACATGTATGTCCGTGCAATATGCACAGGTAAAGTGTTATTTTGACAAGTTGCACTGTAAGTGAGTAAGCGTTTAAAATATTATATAAATGATTAAATGGACAAGTTAAACATTATAGAAATGTCTAGGGAAAACTAGGGACATCCCTATTAGTATGCATTTACCATGGATATACATACCTAATCAGGTAATTGCATACCTTAAAGTTTAGCAATAAGTTGCCGAACGGACGAAAGGATGGAAGGACGGACGAATGAAGTGCAAACCTATAGTCCTCCAGTACTATGTGTGGGACTAATAAGGTGTTGGTGATCTGCAATGCATTACCTAGCCAAAATTCACCATCGATCGCTCCAAAACCATTCTCGTAATCTGAAAAGTTCCTGTAGAAGTCTACTTTTCCTATTACTCGTTTTTGGAATACCTGTAAACAATAGATTTATCATTCAGAAATTTAAGTTCGTGATTTATTGACGTGTAATCCGTTATTGTCTGTTATTGAACTGTCTAATGGCCAATGTGTCAGTCTCACATCGCTCATACCTCTTCATCTTGACGTGCACATATTCGCTCTGTTTTTTCTCTAAATGTTCAGAGAAAATCATTTAGGCAAACATTGAAGATCCAGATACAACTGCTTTCGAGGAGCAGTTTGATCTGAGTCAGATCTTTTTTTAGCTATTTCAGTGTTTTTGAAGAATTTAGAATTTCTAAAGGAATGCCGAATGAACAGAACGTATCTTTGTTTCAGCCTCGGGTACAAATATGTACAACCTGAGGTATGTCATTGTATGATATGTATTTATATCATAAATGAGGTCGCCAGAGTGATATAACAGAGTGGTATCATTTTGGTATATAACTAGTGTAATAACAATGTACGTGACGTCATCCTGAAGACGTCAAAATGGCCGCACTATAGTGACGTTATATGTATTTAGCGCTTATAATCGTCGCATTGCAGTTTAAAATACAAATAGAATAAAAAGTTCGTGGTCATGCAAAATGGAATTCATTAAACTCGTTTACTAAAATTGATAAAAACTCGCCAAGGCTCTTTTTTTATCAATTTTAGAAAACTCGTTTAACCCTTAACTGCCAGGCAGGTTGTGCACATGCGCAATCTATGCTCTACTTCCGCTTTAAGATTAACACACTCCCTCGACCTTTGGTAAACCCATTGGCCGAGTGTCAAAGAGCTTGGATCCAAATGAGACACGAGTTACTCGGCGTCACATTCGGATCCAAGCTGTTTATATATGTTACTACACTCGGGGTAGGACAGTGAACGGGTTAATAAATTCCATATTGATTTACCACTCAAGCAATATCCTCTTTAAACATATCATATAGAAGGAGCAAAATGAGGTAACGAAACCCTGTGTCAGACATTGATGCTACGGTTAGGTACTGAAGGGATAATTTGATTTTCATATCCAAGCTATGCGAAAATGTATGTAACATGCACCGCTGTCCCGGTGTGCTCATGAGAATAGATCGCACTGGTGTCGACGCACAATAAGCATAGGGAAATATTACCTGCGTCGTTATTTCTCATACCGTGTAGCTGAATAAAATGGGAATGTACACGTACTCGTAACGTACACCGAACATAGTTGGTGATAATAGTTGCTAGGATCCAGGGGTAAGTCTCAATCATTAACGATAATGCCAGTTAATACTATTTATATCAAGCCCTCAGATGTGATTTGATTATTAACGTCGATATTGACATCGTCATTAAGAACGTTTCCGTTGGTTACACTCATTTACGAGAGTTTGATCTTTAATTGGAGATATATCGACTTGGGGTGATGTTTTTTTCACTGTGCATGTATTCATTTGTTTCATTCAAATGAGTTATTATATGTTGACACTTTTACAAAACTTTTTTATCATGATATATATAATGCCCTGCGAAAAATTGGACTCTATGTTATGCATTGTTTTGTTGCGCGCCGCCGTTTAAATCTTCATGGGACGAACTCTCAATTGTGTTCGGAAATGTTGCAAAACGTCACGTTAGATGTAGAGCAGTAGTCACGAATTATGCCATAATCAGACGCAATATTTTTAGCACTAACTGATATAGGTTAACACTGTATGAAACGTCTTTGAGATGGAAAATGCACCATGGTGCTCATGTGTAAAATATAGATTTCTCACCGTCCAACCGCCGCCATCGGTAACCATGTCGCAGTATACAGTAATAGCAACATGGCTTTGTGAACTAGTTACTGTATACACGCCAGATGCGTTACCCGCACCCGTCTTGAATATGTCCATGCAATCATGAACTGAAACAAAGATTGAAAAACTAAGAAAATATATTAAAGTAAAGCATCTAAGACACCATAATTTGCAACAAGTTGGCTTCTTTTAGAAATGAAGCCATATGAGGCCAATTCGTTGCCGGTTACTGTTGAAATTGAGCTAAAAAGCGTCGCCTATCAAAATAAAAGGTTTTGTTCTTTGTTGAAATGTAATTTCATCTTTATGTTTTCTACTGTGTTACATTTTAGTATATGCTGTGCATAAACGTGAAGGTCAAATATACATGCCTACACGTATAGAAGTAGCGTGGGACCTTACAATCAATCAGTATTACGGATTTAGAGATGTAGAACTAACTATGCATTTGGTTTGGTCAAGTAAACTGAGAATTTCAAGCTTTAATCTTGGTTATCCTAATGTCATAAATAAATTCGAATAAGGTTTGTCTGAACTGGGCATTTCCTGCACATAAAATATACAATACACAAGTTCATTGTCACCGGGAACTATTTAATCTTCCAAAAGGGGACCTCGGGTTCGACTGTAGGGTTGTTTTATTTTTTTGCTATACATAAGAATACAGTCACGTGTTTTCAACTAGAAGGGCGACATGCACTGTCTCACCATTTGGTTTCTGGGCCACGGTTGTCCGGGTTACAACCTGACTGACGGTTGAGCTGTGAACCACCTGACTTGCTGTTTGGCCGGTTACCATCTGGCTTGCTGTTTGGCCATTTGTTACCACCTGACTGACGGGTGGGCGGGTTACCACCTGACTGACAATGGGGCTTGGAACTACCTGACTGGAGCATCCTGTATTACAAAGGTCTTCGCTACAGCAGTGTTGACAGTTTCCTGGTTTAAGGTCGTCCTCGGGATTGTACCGAACGTCTCTTTTGCCGATGATCACCACGCCTATGCATATCTATTACAAGGATTATAACATCTTGTAGATAATATGATACATGTACAATGAAAGCTTTATATTTAAATATATATGCAAACAAAACGGATCCTGATCAGAGGACTCCTAAATGAATATTCTTCTGATGTCGGTCAACGCTGTTTGCAAATGTCTATTTAACTTGTTTCCGTCATTCAATGACATGCTTACTGCTAGCACGGTCAGTTATAAAATGAGAATTTTCAACCTTATTTCTAATAATGGCCTACATTGTTTTCACCTTTTAAGTGGTTATTCCATTTCCCTAAATGATTTCATAAGCAAATCATATTTGGCATTTTCCCTTTACCATCTTCCTTTTCATTTAGACGCTTACATTATTGGTGAGTTTTAAATACAAGAGGTTCATGTACTTGGATGAGAGTAAAAAGTCGCTACAATTCTTAGCTTACGGTAAAGACTGAAGACACTGGGTCTGTTATTTGAAAGTCAGTTACATTTAAAGTTAAATGTATCATTTAAATTAAACATCCGTGTACTTTCATTTGTTTCATTTGGCTGACTTTTTAACCAGTTATTAAACTTTTTGTCCAGAATAAACAACATTGTACATGTCGTCAGTTCCATTCTTTAGAAATTGTCACATACCCACCGTTCTTAAATAAAAATATAAGAACGGTGGAAAATGGCCTTTCCATAAACATACATTCGAATTTTTGGTTATTCATTAACAAATTAGAAAAAAGTCAAAACAAATTCAACACGTATCCATAAAACAAAACCCTATGTTTTTTGTTCAGATTTTAGTTTCGAATTAAACATGAATTCAACTTGAAACCGAGTTTGAGTTGATATAGCAAGGTTCTACCGTAATTCTGTGTCAAGTGAAAGATGCTAACAAACCTACATGGCTAGTATTTCTGTCCGTACATCCCAATCGGTAAGCTTTGACTCCATCATGTGCTTCAATTGTTTTGGCAAAACAAATCTGATAAATTAAAATATAGAATCATAATTACATTAAACACAAGGATCAACGTTGCGACTGTCCCTGTAAACATTAAAGTATATCGCAAACGCATTAGAATGAAGATAGATGGGTGTTATTATTTCTAATAACTCATGTCTCTCCCATGTGAGATTTGACCTCTAAGTGTGATCTTGACTTTGAAAGAAGCTGGTTGAAATGTGCTCTCTGCACCTTTTTTGCAATTTGGTCATTCGTTGTGGCAGGATTTTGAGCAGATAGATAAACAGTCATGGGACCTTTGACCCCTAAATGCAACATTGACCTTAAACCACGCTAAATGTAACAAGCGTAGTCCACATATTCTTACACAAATGTGTGGTGAATAATTTCAAAATCCTTCATGAGGTGCAAACGTTATGAAACGGAAACATTTTGTCAGTTTTGACATCTGAATGTGACAATGGTCTTTAACAGTGCTGGCTTGAACATGAAATTATATAGTCCTAATGTGATGAATAGTTGAGGCAAGTTACCTAATCAAAGGACCAAAGGTACTGATAGAAAGGTGTAAAGTGTTGTGTGGGAACATACTATCGGTACAATACTGTAGGAGAGATGCTTCAAACAGTATTGAAAATTTGCAGTAATTTATTACTTGAATTTAATTGCCCAACATGTAATCAAATGCTACTTCATTTGAATACCTTCAAAAACTCATAAGATGTATTGAAGCTATTTATATACCTGTTCATAAACAACAATATATCCTGGTACCACAGTAGTCGGAATAATCTGTGTGAAACCAGCATACTTTTGTGTTTATGTACTGTCTAAATGCATTAAGTTATATGTAGACCGTCAATCAAATTGTAGCTCGATGTGTCTTTGTTGCGCTATGTTCCGATGCCACTTCTAATGGCAGTGAGGTTCAAACTTCTGAGAACAGAATATAGATAGAGCTATTTATGATTGTGATTGTGTTGGGCCAAATAACTGTCACAAGTGTTACCCTTCTGAATGCTTGGATATAAACATAGGTGTCTTTGATTCGCGGTTTCTTTGTCATCTGTGGGTACCAAAATCATGCTGTACCTAATTGACAGCTGATATTCGTTGCACTATCAACTAATCAAACTCCAGTTATATTTGAGCTTCTTTTGGTTTTGGGCACATTCTATAGAACTTATACACACAATTCTTGAAAACCCGGATGGCTCATTTCAGAGATCATCATCCGGTTAAAATACGTTTGTAGGTGTTTCATTATCATTTTATCATTGACCGAGTTTAACACTATTATTTCATTATTAAGTACATGTACCTATCCTGTATTATTACTTTATTTGTAACTTTTATCTACAAGAACGCATATCTGTATTGCCATCAGTGTGTTTTACTAATCATATAATCGGCAGATGGTGGAGACTCGGGTCATAAACATAATTCTCTCTGGTCTGGGTCTGCACCTTTTCATTACTAGTTAGTGATCATATTGGGTTGTTTAGACATTTGAATTTTAATAAATTGATACTCTTCCACCTGTTTGATATTTATTGTTTAGTTTACATTTGATGTAGAAGGTGCTTTTTGAGCGCAGATATGTATCGTATTATATTTTTGTAATACATGTAGTTGAAAAGATTAATGAACAGTCTATGGTTTGCTATGTTTCTGTAAATGAATAATGAATTGCTATATTGGTGAAATTATATATATGGTAGTTTGTATGTTTTTATGCACTGGTCTATGTATTGACTCGGATGTTGATGTAGGGTCGTGTTGTTTATAGTAGATGATACTTATATGCAGAAGCAAAGTTACTGGCAAAATGTCGATGAGGTGACATTCAGGGTTGGACCTTCAGGTGGAATTAACATGTTTAACTGTAGGCTATATATTAGGTACATGTGTATTGGCTATGGTTTAGCTGGAATAAACAGCCTATACATAATATATTATTGATATTCAGATGGTTTTACAAACTGCATTATTAATGAGCATTAAATGAAACAAAAATTTGTGTTATATTTTGACAAACTTTATGTGTATTGACATACTATTAATCATGTTGGCTGACTTAGACGACTTTAGATTGGCAACCATGCATAACGTCGGTGTTCTGTCATTTTGGTAAATTGGTAAGTTTCTTGGTTTTTGAAGAAGTCGACCGTTTTCGTAAAAAAACGTGGATCTGTCATTTTAACTAATGGCAGCTAAGTGATCTTATCACAAATAGTCGGCTTTCTTCACAAGCATCGTGTGTGCCATTTTTGAAAAATGGCACATACGAGGTTTGAGCAGAAAACCGACGAATAATTAAGCTGCTCAGAGCGTATTTTGCATGTTGTGCGATTTCTGCTGGGATCTAAACTAAACTCTTTGCTCAAATAAGTGTGTGCAAAGTCAATTAAACGAAATAAGAAAAGTTAATGTTTCCCGGTAAAGTAGATCTATAAATTGTCAGTGTGTTTGGTCAGTCAATAG
>JAULCE010073436.1:0-13048 GCA_032359355.1 Macoma nasuta | reverse complement strand
TCTAAAGCGACCACTCAATAACAAGATAGGGTCTCTAAAACAGGTGACAGATTAAACTTGCTAGTTAAAATACCGTGACATTCTCTCCTGTTTGTTCTTGCTCGTTGGTGTGTGAGTTTATGTGTATGTGCGTGCGTGCGTGCGTGCGTGTGTGTGTGTGTGTGTGTGTGTGTGTGTGCAAACGCTCACAGGCACGTGTGTGGACGAAGAACTATTTGCTATTTGGGTGGGCTGTTTGTTTTGTATGTGGTGTGTCCTGCAAAACCTTACTTTCTAGTTGCATTAAACTACCACCTGTCTCAAAGTCTGTCAATGTGGACTATTTTAAGTGGCCGCTTTAGAGAGATCTTACTATAAGTTATAAACTCTGACACACGACATTTTATGCAGACAATAATCTGATCCCAATGCTAAAGGTAAGCTTTAACTTCAATTTTGAAAATAGTTTATCAAGCGTAATCTTGACATTTTAAATATGTTTTACCACGTGATACAACTTTTCGCTTTTTCTTCTATACATTTTTTACGTTTGGATCCTGACCGTATAAGTCGGCGTTTGCAAATAAATGATTGATGCAAACAAAGTAATTTTAAAATTAATATGAACATTATGTTAAAAAAGAGATACCATCGCTATTAAATGTTGACAGAATGCCACAGTTAAAATTGCTTCAAATTATCATGTGTACAATGCACAATAATTTATGTCATAATAAATTAATGTTTAACATCATATGGGGCTCAATGCATACATCAATTACTCTTTTGTTTTCTGTTTCAAAGATCATCTATGTACTTCTCCTTTGTATGATGAAATATGATATCCTGTACGAATATATAAAAAGGACAATGACCAGCAAATGTGTTCTCGCATACAAGTGTCAAATGAGGGAGTGTGTTGTTCTTTTATTAAAGAACAACCACGTTTTACATATGTACGTAAATCAAAACAATTCACAGCTTCGAAACTAAAGAAGAAAATAGTAAAGTAATTATTATGCTTAATAGCCTATACGAATATATATGTCTGTGTATACACACTAAGCATAGGTTATCTTCATATCCTTTCGACATGTTCTACTTGTTTCGTGTGCTTTGTGTTACAAATATAAGTATAACATATGTTTGTTTCTTCCTTTCGTGTTATTTTTCATTTAATAAAGCTTTCGGAGCACCGTGTGTTGAAAACGAAAATGGTCGATTGCAGTTCCGCTCATGCATTGGTGTCAAACAGCCTTATATCGAAACATACTCCTGAATTGATCTACAATGAACTCGTTAGCATACCCGTGCGATTAAATTGAGGAATAGAGAATATCAACCGATGTAAAAAGATAACATAAATGTATCTTGATAAGAGGACCATTCAAGATGTTCTAAGCTCTTAGTATAACTTGTTATATCGATGTTGGCGGGATTATGTTTGATTGAAGCGTACCTCTTTACTCTACAGAATCGCTTTTAACAGATTATTAATGAAAGCGTTGAGGAAAATGGAGCCTTTGTTCGTGACAAGTAAATACTCCATTTTCTAAAATGTATTCAAAGCGATTCAAATATGCTGTTTTCCTTTGCCTAGAATTTCATCCTTTTCACCTGATTATTCCATTGTGACTATGTTTAAAATAGCAGAGATAACGAGGTCGAGATAACTAGGTTTAACCGCATTTAATAAATCGCAAATGCCTCGTTCATTGTTTTCTTCTGACGCAAATTAACATGAAAATGCCGTGAGAAATAATGATGATATAGGTTATTAATGTACAACAAGACACTCAATCGCTTTGTGTCTATACTTCCAACAGCAACATAATAAGTACTTGCTGAAAAGAGAAGTAAAATACATTCGAGACTGTTAATGGCAGATGGCGTAGTTTCCTATGACACACAAACTGATTTATATAACATAGTATGCTTTTAAGTTGCTTTACTTAATTTGTTTTGTTTTGCAGAGGGTCAGGGCATCTGGTAGGGATTTCAGTACACATTTTGAGCTGAGATATTGCTAAAATTTAAAATTACAACTAATTTTGTTATTTAATTTTATTGCGACTGCACTGAAATATTAGCTGCAAGTATAAAATTTCATTTTCCTCTCGCGTTAATTAATTTTGTCGAATGATAACGATTTATATGAAAAAGCTTCGAACTGGATCAGACGCCATCTAACGCTGCATCCGATTCGGATCTAAGTTGTTTGACACTAAGACTCTAGTTATACCAAATTCTAAACAATTTTGATTAGTTTTATTAAATTATTAACAAATTTCATTATGTTTGAAAATGGAGCAGACGACATTTTTAGCAGTCAACTTTAGGCTCATAGCTGTTTGTAAAGAGAAGTGATGCATTGTACGAACTTGGGACCTCTTTGTGTAAGGATGTTTGTACACCATCCTGATACTCACATATTCACATATTGACGCTTTAACCCATTCAGAGATGGAAATGTTTATTTCAAAAATAGTGTTTGACACTCCTCAAAAGTAGATAAGAAGGTCTTGCAGGACTTACCACATACAAAACAAACAGCCAACTAAACAGCACAGAAATAAGTACTTTCTCAGTACATTCACACACGCGCACGCATACACATATACGCGAGCCCAAACATACGCTACATATAGAAGATACACATGTACAAAAAACAGACATAAATCTTTGGTGAAGATATGAGTACCGCCTTGGAACGGTCAGTGGCAAACACGCCACTGGGGGTTTAAACCTGTTTAGGGGCCCAACCTCACTCTTATCCCATCATCACCCCACCAGACGTACAGTGTAAATATACGGTATCCCCGTCCCACTGCTCCACAACATTAGTGATGGCAAATCCAGTTGTAAAATATATGTAAAACAGAATTATTAAAAACATAGGCTGTTTTCGCCAATCAATAAATGTACTCAATGACTTGCCAGAAGTCAAAGTAACTGTAGAGCAGCCATCAATGGCACGACAGAACGGGCACAATACAAATATCCGACATACTCCTTCCGTTTCCGGCTTTCAAAGTAGTCTTCATAGACTATTTCGTCGCACAAGCGAAGAGGGAAGCGTGATGACCAACTGTAAAAGGGTTGGCCACCAAACATGCAGTGCGTTGTAATATTGTTGGATCATAGCCGTTCTTAATTATCTTTTTTTTTTCTAAATGCAAGGTTTATTATTATCAATTTTCTACTTTTGCTTATTCAACGCCAGTTGGACATTTTCATATATAGCCTATGGGGCACCGGTAACCGCAAATGACTCTTGACTCTACTTCATTATCATTTTTTTCTAAATGCAAGGTGTATTATGATCTATTTTCAGTTGAACATTTTTCATATATATGCATACTAAGGGGGCAAAATCATAAGTGTGACTCTTAATGTAATGTTTTAATATGATTTTGGAAGATAACAAAGTCAGGTTAAGGCGTATAATAATATTTAATGATATCAGAAACATACATCAATAATAATGATAAAAAGCAGTACGTAATAAGGCGGCTCATAACGTTGGCGATATTTAACGGAAGCTATGTGGCAAGTTTTTTTTTAGATCTTGTGGTGTTGATCTTAGTAAATTTAATACTATCAAAACTAATTTCAGGTTTTTCCCCCTCCAAATGATGTATGAATATTGTATATACTGTAACGAATATCGAATACGATTGTAGCCCATGATCTTCTACAAACTTGTCTTGCAGAACATATATTAATGTAAAAATGTAAACGTTATTTTTCAAGGCTTCTATGATTCAAATACCTATATTTATTTTGATTTCCGCTTTATCTGATGTTTAATAATAAGACTATAAAAGCCACATTCGGTATTGGATTTTAAACTTTGGACTATGCATCTAAATAAATGCAAAATTGTGTTGAATGTCCGAAATATACTAGAAAATGTGTAGGTATTCTTCTCAGTCAGTATCATCGTTATAAGCTACATTCACTTTGTATTGCATTAAAGGGTATTCAATGTTGACTTTTTTCTTTGATTTTGTCATTGCAATAATTTTGCCGATAGGAAGCCGTACTGCAAAGTTCATATCACACAATGAAAATGATCCACGGCCGGTTGATATCAAAAGTAGGAACATTAAATAGTAATCTACTATTATATTTCCTCCCATCAGGTCTACAAATCCCGGTATTTCGTGCATATAACATGTGTCATTGATTTTGTTTTACTACTAAATAATTTTTGTTTATTTCTTAAAAGAGCATAAAATAAATGATTAACTGCGCTGCTAACCTCTTACATTTGTTTACTGATCTATAATAACAATCGATGCAAACTCACGAAAATGTTTGATTGAATATCGCCTGGAAATCAGTCAGTGTTTAATGTTTCCCATCTATTTAAAACGTGTCATCTTATTTTTAATATAATGGAATGTGTGTATACCAATCTATGGGTCATTTGATGCATGTAAACTAGTCGGTTGCTACACAACCCATTTCAATATATTCGAAAGTGAAAACAAGTATTTTTTAAAAACATTCTATTTAACTTAAAGATGCGTATTGATCTAAGCTTTTTTCTCACTGATATTGAATAAAACGGAACAAAATGTAGTGATCTAGTTATTCTTTAGTGATAGTCAGGCGTCGAGTATACCGACGCATGATCCGTATCCAAACATTGACATCCGTATTGACAAAATAAGACGACTGCTTTACGTTTTGGTTTGTTACGTTCTAAACCGTATCATGTTAATAACGACATAATTAAATAATGTAAGGAAAAAAAAAGATTTTATCCTAGTCGGTCGTAAGGTAACTCAGCGTATTACCCTGATCCATTCAGACAATAGATTCACAACTATGAAAGTACAAGCTTTAAGAATGAAGCACATCGCAAATTAAGTGTAGAACCAGATCAAATTGGCAACGTAAACGTAGCGCAAATATTTTCACTCGGCGTCTGATCTATACTGTTTATTCTACTGCAATATTCCAACACTCTTACTTGTATACCATTCAATCGTAATGCAACGCACTCTAAACGTATAACTATGTAATAAGTGTCAAACTCGGCGTGATCGACATAACGAGGTTTGACTGTTAGTTACTCTAGGATTTCCAAAAAGTGTAGTCCAACATAGGCAGCCATATTGCAAAAACAATTATCTCTGCGCGTGATATGAGTTACATTTTAATGTGCTGTATCGATGCATGTTCTCTGTTAATTGATAAACTCATTAAAAGTATTGAACAGTTATGTGTTTTAAGTACAGACCTGTATCTACTCTGTGTTTCATTCTGATCGAAAATGTCACATAGGGATGAACATGCTTTGGAAAAATCTGATACAGTGTCAAAGCTTGAAACGATATAATACATTGTGTAGCTCGACGTCTAAACTGTCTCACAATTATGTCAATATAACATAACATACCATTAAATACAAACTATGTGCCTAAAAATAACACACAAAAGCCTATAATCAGTTTTCGATACAATCTGCGTGAATCCATATTGGACGTCCATATACGCGACGTCTTGTCCGGACCGAAGCTGTTTCGATATACATGTATTATAAAGGACGGCAAGGCGCATATCGCAAATCACGCTTAAGTGTTTGTATCAATTGTTTTGGGGAAATTCTTATATCTTAAGCATTGCGTGTGATGTTATACGGCTTTTTTCAATCAAAATTGACATATAACAATAGTAGAAATTCTTATATTAAAAGCAGCGCCTAAATAGAACGGGGTCTGTACTTAGAAGCTGTAAGGGGCTGTTTTAATTAATCAACGGTGACTACGAATATCAGTGTATTTAATACGGTAAGTTTATTTGTTTAAATTGGCGTCTGATTTTGATCTAAGCCGATTAAATCCACGATTTAGGTTGTAAGTGTAGGTTAATAGTGTTTTAAATGTTTGAACAGTTATCGGGAACTTATTGATTAGGGAATCGACTGTAGCGAAACGCTATGTACAGCGAAAGTGCAAGGTAGCGAAACGTTGGGTAGCGAAATGACCACTAACCTAGTGTGTAGATCATTGACCCTATTATTTGGAAGACGCAGAGTGGCTCGGCGTCAAATTTTGATCCAAGTTGTTTGGTATTCTGTTAATGTTAACACTAAATATTTAAATCAAAGACTGTCAAATGAAGAAGGCGGAATTGACACTAGATGATGATTTGCACAACAGTATAGGGTTTGTATGTTATATAATGTCATATAAGCTGTAACAATTGAAGATTTATAAATAAAAACAGAAAAAACGTACTTAGTACTTACTTAAAGAAGACATTCTGCTTTCTTTCAGCTGTGAATTCAGTCGGAACACGGCGGATAATTAATATATATACACAAAGCCTGGGGATATTTATATACTTTTGTGATGCTCACTAAGAAGTTCTGATTTCTTAGCCTGCGCGCACGCACGCGGGCATGCGTGCATGCGTGCGTGTGTGTGTGTACGTGTGTACGTGTGTGAATTCGTGCGGTCAAATAGGTTGGATGTAGATCAGAGGTCAAGTTCAGCAGCGTCTGATAGGGGTCATATTTATTTAAAACAATATTTTATATTTTTATTCTACAAAAGGTGTTCAACTTATTATTGAACATTTAACAAGCTAAGCACAGTCTTTGCTTTGAACGCGATGACTCACGCAAATGTGTTTAGCATGGGTATCAGAATATTATGTACAAGGCCTGAAAGTTTGTGTTTGATATTCAAAATAGTTCAACAGATAACTGATGATTTTGTTGAGGGTGTCGTTTTGGAACTTTTGAGGCAGAGCTTGTAAACGATAATAGTCATCGTATATGTTTTGCGTTTCTGAATACCCCAGATGCCAAAGTCACTGTGAACTGCATCAGGGTTTTTGGGCATCGATCTAGGGTCTTTTTGACATAGAAAGCAGTATTCACTTGCGTGGCCTTACATGTATGTTTAAATATCAGGAGCTTTTGCCGTAAAAGCTGACGCCAGCCCAATCCATAGATCCTGGAGCACTTTTTCTCAATTTGGCTTTCAAAGTTTTAGCAATATCTCTAGTAACTGTTCCCTGAGACACACCACAATTATATGACATTTCTCTTTGCGTCGTAGGATGCACCATATTTATCAGTTTTCTACTTTTATAGATGATGTCAGAAGAAGTTGCCGTTGAGCGTTTTCGAAATTTCCCTTCATTTCCATTTTTGCGCATAATGTTTCGCATTTCTCCTCTACCATGTTGAATGCGATGCACAGTAGCAACTAAAACAGCATATACCAATTTGTTTACTTGCTTCATAATTTTTCTGTAGGACAAGTGATGCCTCAATAATGCAAAAACGGCACCCTCAATGAAATCATTGTTTTTCTGACGAACCATTTTGAATATCCACCACAAACTTTCAGGTCGTGTACATGCTACTCTTATACAGATGAAGCACTCATTTGCACGAATCATCATTTGCAAAGCAAAGGCTGCACTTAGCTTGTTAAATGTTCAATAATAAAGTTGAACACCTCTCGTAGAGAGACATAGAATAATTCGTTATTTGTCAATTAAGCGGATTCAGAGGCAGATATAGGTCTGGGGTTTATGAGCCCTCTGGTCGCAGCCTACGCTGTTTGCGAAAGCCGCGGTTGTATATGCGTGCCTCGCCCTGCCATATGTCAGCAGCTTTGATCCTGATGAGTCGCCGAGCAACTGAGTCCTCTACATTTTGAAAAATTGCAAAATAACATTTACAGCGGGTTAATTGTTAGTAACGTGTTGTTTTTATGCGAGTCATTATCGTGTATTGAGCAAAACGTTTTTTCTCTCTCTGTATGTCTGTCTCTATCTCTCTCGTGATACATGCTAACCTCTTCGAATGCAAATGAGTTCCTATAGTTTGAAACTGCACGGCGTGACTTAAAATGGGTACACCACATCTTTGCAAATGGCCATCTTTGAAAATCTCAAAGGTAGCCGGAAGCCCAAATCGGTTGCCACCAGCGTCGCTCGATTGTCAAGTTTGACGAGCTACAGATAGACGGAGTCAGCCGAACGTTCTTTAGCAGTTTTTATCAGTGGCTTCCAGCGAATGAGATATATCGCGATTCTGAGTCTTGACATGTCTGTACATAACTTCATACTTATACTTAGACGTGATATCATATCTATATTAGCACTGACCCCGAGACCCAGCACGGGCGAGTCATGTCGGATCCATTAAAGCCCACGAACAGATCCGAGGAGTCAATCCTGTGGACTATGTTCTAAAAGTAGGTCATTCCAACATGACCGTCGCGCATGCGTACCGCGATAGTCGTTTATATGCAAATGAGTTACTATATCTAGTAACCACGTGACCTCCGAAAATGTGAGGTAACGTAAGATATTGTAATGTTTGTTGACACGTATAGTACTATATATACTACTTGCTTTCAAACTAAAATCATTTATCGTGTAGACATACTTGCATCACTGTCTTCCTTCTTTAATAGAATACACAATTTTGTTTATGCAAACGGATCAGCTATGCCAAGTTATTTATCCTTTGTAGAAGTTGAATACAATTATCACCTTCAAACATATTAAAAATGTATTGCCTTTATCATCGCATCTTTTCAGATTTATTGACACAGTATTAGTCACTTTTTTTCATCGTAAGTATCGTGAAAATCAAAATAATAAAATCATGAAAAAAAATAAATTAATGCTCCTACCATGGACACTAAAAATAAATTTCATATCATTAGGGCTTCGGTTTCAGACGGCTCTATCTAACATTCTTATAAGGAGGAGTCTTAAGGTAAAACAAAATCGTATCGCTATATATTACCATCGTCCTCATCGTTTCCGTCTGGGCTCGGTATAAATGTTGGCTCGGAAGGGTAATACTTGGAATGGCCCCATTCCTTGTAAGTTTTCGTTTCGGCATCTATCTTTAATACCTATGACAAATCAAGAGACAACATGAGCGCCGTTGTACGATTTCAAACAGTGTAGAGGCGACTCAAATCGACATTGCAAAACAGTGAAGTCCCAGATCAGACGCCGCCGTAGAAGGCGGCATCTGAGCGGAGACCTCACTTTTTTTGCAACAATGATAAAAAAAACAGTTACAACGGACAATTTTCAATTTGGCGGCAAGAGGGTTAACTACATTGCCTCTGGTCATGCCACAATATTTTGGAGGTGTAGACGACACCCTACTACTTGTTCTTGTGACGATCAAACAGTATATATTTATCAAGTCGCACGTCGAAACGCACCGACTGATCAGGCTCTACACTTTTTTCAATGTCTTTAAATTGGAAATCGTACAGTTGCGCATAAAAACCAAACCAATTGCAAATATTGTAACGCGAATATGAGAATTAAATGTGACCTTGAGAGATTGAGATATACTACTGACATCGATATGATATAAATCTAACCATTTAACTCATATGCTTTTTAGACTCATCCCACTGAAATAGTCGAATGAAAATGATGATACAGTCAAACTTTATTGGCTCGAAGTTGCAGGGACTTTTTTTATATTAAGCCTTAATAACCGGAAGTTCAAATAAAATTCGAACTTCCGGTAATGCGACTTATCATAATAGTCCCTGCAACGAATAAATGTGCTTACACAACAATTTTGTTATGTCTTGGTCCATTAATAATTTGTTCTACAAGTATAAACTCGAGCCAACCGAGCTCGAGCCAACGAAGTTTGACTGTATTTATTCGAATCGAAAATACTAAAACTAAAAACATACTAAATAATAATTTAAAATGGTTTTGAAAACAGTGTGGAAAATAGAGTATTTGCTCATTATGAGCAAATGCTCCATTTCTTACATTTGTTTTAAAAGTAATGTACTACAGAGGCGTAAAAAGACATTTCTGTGAAGTAAAAGGTTTTTATGAAAGCTATAAAGCTCCCCTTATTTAACACAAGACTAGCCATAGTCGATTTAACCTCACATAATGAAGATTACCCTGTGAACACTCATACATTTTGGGAGAGTATTACGTTTTATAAGTCACTTAACTCTTTCGGCACCGTAATTGCCTAAATGTGCCATGGCAAATAGCGCAGTCCCAGATCAGCAGCCGGCGGCGTCTGATCAGAGACTTAACTTTTTGTAATATATATTAGTCTTATGATAGAGCTATCGGCAAGTGTAAAGTATGTTTTAAATCATTTTGTTTTCTTTTCGTAAAAGCTTTGATCTGATACCTGTCGCAGACAAGAGTTTTAAATTTGGCGCCGAAAGGGTTAAACCATTAAATACAAACTTTACTGAAACTATTCATATGACATTTTTAAACACCGGGTTCGATCAAGACGCTTTGCGAATACGGCCCCAGATCTGTAAGGTATATGCTTAGAACTTGATTAGTTTTCGATCGGTCCAGTTCGGTTCCGATTTCGGTTTCAATGTCCTTATTGTATAGCTTACATTGAATAGGTTTTCGTCTTCGGTATCCATCTTCAGGCAATATATGTATCTGTATTTTTTACCGTTGTATCGGTCGTAGCTGATGTTTGGAAACTCCATACCTAAAACAAATACTGATACTTATAATGATAACTTTTTTGTGAAGGTCACATGTTAAGGCAACTGAAATATATGCCAATAGTAAAATAAGCGAATGTTTATTTACACTGTGACCTTCATACTTTTAACCATTAAACTGAAAACATCATATTAATATATAACCTGAGCCTTCTCTGTCCCTAAACCAGCCAATTTTACGATTTTTATATTTAATGTTGCTGGTTAGGGTCAGAGGAACTCCTATAGTAAAAAAACGGGGATTTCCTCTCCCTCGCGGGAGAGGAACTTAATTCAATATATGTTTGCAAAAATTATTTGGATTAACATTTCAATTTATGTATTAACCTATTTGAACCAATGTTTTATCTTTTGTAAACCTTTAATACATGGTGGCCACGTGACAGCAGGTGTGTTTGACTTAAATGCATGTGTACATGAAAGGATTTGTTTTTATTACTTACCCTGAAAGGGACTGACCGTTACAACTAATCAAAGATTTTTTAAACATTTTTACGGTTAAGATAGGTTAATTTATATATTAATTACAGATATATATGCTTGATATGTTAATCCAATTATCTTTTTTCAATAGATATATAGATTTAAAGTGCCTCTCCAACGAGGGAAAGGGAATCCCCGGGTTTTTATTAATCATCCTCTGACCCCAACCAGCACCATGAAATATCAAAAATTCGTAAAGGGCTGGTTTAGGGACAGAGAAGGCTCGGATTAATTAATATATAAATCAGTTACATTATTCCACATACATACAATTTGAATTCATCTTTAAACAATAGTATTTGACATATGATATGATTTTACTGCCGAGTTAAAAGGTAGTTTTTATATCTGGACTTAAATGCTGCAACCGAATGAACATTTCTTATATTAATATGAATTTCCTCGTTGCTGTGGGCTTACGTAATTACTATAAGTATTCTCCCAATAGCTTATGTGCAAATATTGTAGACCCTAATTAGACCGCTCCTAACGAAGCATTATTTTTTACACAATTGTATACGGTAAGATCATTTTGAATGAGTTTTAGGATAGGTATTACAGCGTGTTCCGTTCAAAAAACTTACGTTACGCAGTGCATGCAAATGATAAAAGACATGGACAATATTCGTGTCTTGTTTTAAGAATGTCTTACTGCGATGATCAACTAAACTTTGGAAATTGATAAGATGCTAAGACAGCCTTGTTTGCTAAATATGCATTAAACTGTTCGCATAGCTTGTCAGTATTCGCTATATAACATTTGGATGACTGAAACGTAAAAAACGTAGTTGTAGTAACCTTTGCAAACAGCTTGGAGCTTGACCAGACGCCGAGAACCTCGGCGTCTGATCAAGCTCCAAACTGTTTGACACTCATATTGTACTTATTCTACCAAAGAAAGCTAAATGAATATATATGAATATGAGCAGACGACAAAAAGTGCAGACGAAAATATCGCAGACGACAATTGTCAGTCTTTCAAAGGATATCACGACCGTTGGGAAATAAACACCATTCCTAGTACATGTATGCATGTGTAGGTATGTTACAGGAGAATTGGGCTTTTCTTTTTTACCAGTTCGAATCCAAGTGAGACGCCGAGGGACTCGGCGACTTATCTGGAACCAAGTCATTTTACAATGACGTCTCCAATCAGCACCCAAACTTGTTAATGCACTCTTTTTCTTTTCTTAGATATGACAGAGAAGTTACCAACAAATCACCTTTAGTTATCTAAGTTGCACCGTTACTAGGCAATATCAATGCACTTAATATAGAATGCATGTAGGTCATTAGCAATATCTAGGCAAACGGAACATGCATTTCCATTGTCGGAAATGGAGCAATTGCTCGTTGGGCGAGTTCTAACTTTCTAACTCGCAAACGTACATCTGAATATTAGCTGTAGCAATAAGATATGATCGCAAGTTCTACCCGTTTAGCATTTCAGTGTAGTCCACGACTAGACACAACGTATCCGTCGCTACGGCTGGTCAGGGTCTACACTGTTATATTGGTATTATAAACTATTCCCACCCGCTCCATACGTTCCGATTGAGAGAAACGCGCACTTGGTCCAAAACACATTTGGAATGTAAATTAAAAGTAACTTGAACATAATGTCTCCAAACTTTTCGCGGCAACTTTAAATAAGGTACCATAGCGCCATCAACGGCAGGTGGTCTCTTTAGGCAGAAAACAGCAATGTAGAAACTTTCAGCTTTCAGCTTTCAGCATCCAGTTTCCAGCTTTCAGTATCCAACTCACAGCTGCCGCTTACATCATTAACGGCATCGTTCTTCACACACGGCAACACATTAGAACACTTTAAGTTGCAACTAATGAGACTCCAAAACATAATTGTTGGCATTTAGTTAGATGAGCGGCGCCAGGTTGACACACACTTGCACTCGAAAAGTGACACGGCATGAAGATGAAGCAAATAAACAGCAACAACAGAAGGGGCGGAAGGGTTGAGTGGCACTGGATGTGGTGGGTGGTGCGAGGTGGGACTGGTCAGGAAAACGAAAACAAATGCAACTAATGACACAATTTCTCACAGAGATGCC
>JAULCE010073325.1:0-13052 GCA_032359355.1 Macoma nasuta | reverse complement strand
TCACATCAAGTTTCGTTGAATTCCTTCCAGTAGTTTCTGAGATCTAGCGCTGACAAGAAAAACGTTACACACGGACGCACGCACGCACGAACGCACTCACGGACGGGCGGAGACAGCGGCGACTATATGCTCCCCCCAAAAAAATTTGGGGGAGCATAAAAAACACCAAATTTGAATGGTTTTGAAAATATTGTGAAAATGAAGCATTTGCTCATGATGAGCAACTGTTTCATTTACCACAATGTTTCCAAGGGTCATTTTTTACAGAATCGTCGTCAAAAGGCCTTTTTAGTAAAGGATTTACAAGTTTGTAATAGAGAAGCTCCTGGCTAAACAGAACCAGCTGCTTGCAAGTAATTGATTTATCAGTAACTGTTCTCATTTCATTTAAGATTACAAAGTGTATGAATATATTTGATTTATAACACTTAACTAAATAGCAAATGCATCAAAGTAGGCGTCATATTCAGCCCTACTATTGAATTTACGCTTTACTCCATGAATAATTTGTGATAATTCAACCCCTTTAGAATGAAAATCCACTAAATTTAGTTGTTTTAAAACAAACATGTAGATACATATGTAGCCATTCATGGATTCATTACCATGACAGAAGCTTTTGACATTTGTAGCACATATCTAACAGGCATACAGTGTATACCTGGATCAGACATATTCTATAAAAGGCATAAGCCAGCTCTATCATATATATAAGATATAGCAATAATACAAGGTTTCATTTATAAAACATGATAATACTACGAGTAGGTTTCGTTTTAAAACAGCGACACAATGATAAGGTTTGGTCATTATACATGACAATAGTATGAGTGTCAATCAGTGCAGAGATGAGACCTTACGGTGCACATGGTGGTCTAGATTTACATCACTTGCAAAGGTCAAAGGCGATCTTCTAATTGTATTTGATCGAGGTCTTTCCGTTTTGCCTATACTATCAATTTTAAACCAAAGTCATGCACTATTTCCTTTTTGTGTGTAGCTGTATTAAAATTGAAACATTCCCAATCGAACTGACGGTAATTGTATTGCAAATGGTGCAAACCAAGATCTGATTAGAAGACTCCTATTTCATGCATGCACATTGGTGATGAACTTACTATCACACAAAAGCTATGGCAACTGTCTATACACTCTGTAATATACCAAGACATATTGTCCATCTGAAACTTCTTAAATACAGCACCAACACATAACATCCCAACTTTCATTCATCCATTATGCTATATGGTTTAGACACCTCAACACTGAAAACATGAGATGAAAGGGAGTAATATATACATCTAAGGGAATGAAAAAGCCAATTAAGAATGTTTGTGAAAACGTTGTGGGAAATGGAGCAATGCCTTATTTCACACACAATTATGAAAACTAACATGTTACAAAGGTGTCAAGAGGCATATCTATGTGATGAAGGTTGATAAAAAGTAAGAATGCAATTTTGTTGTAATAATGTATATGTCCCGGGTCCAAGCTGGTTGACGACATCTGTATGGTCGCGATCGGCCTGATAATGGTTCATGGAATGGTCGAGCTTACATGGAAAATATTAATTGCTAATGGTCTTGGAAACATAATTTGGCGTCAAATTCATCAACTTACGTTTTACTCAAAAGAAACGACTGTTTACGCCTATGTAGCCGATGCCCTATGAAAACATTGTTGGAAAATATGCATTTGCTTAAAATGAGCAAATGCTCCGTCTTTTCTTTTTTCAAAACCATTAAAAATGTTTTCCTTTCTCCTAGATAATCTATCTTTTCACCACTTTCATTGGGAATGAGTCTGAAAGTAGCATAAAATGTTAAACTTGAGTTGTATGCATCTACTGCTGATCGGTTCCATTATTTTCCTAAATTCAAGACCTGTAGGCACTACATTACCGAGGGCACAGATTGAGACTAAAGACTTATTGAAATGCATGTATTGACACCTAGACCACTTTCACCAAACTTCACAAGCTGAAATCTTGCTCAATCTCCAAATTTCTGATTTTTTTTCTATTATTTATTGCCACAGCACTACCACATGATTTCAAGTGAAAATCCCTTTGCGCAGTCAAAACTTTAGTGAAGTGACTATACAGCTAAGGCCAATAACTGACGTTATCCTCACGAGAAGTTTGGTGAAAACAGGGCCGGACTCAGATATCAATTATGCGCTGAATTGATTTTCTAACGAAAAAGTTGAAAAGTAAATATATTCTTTCTGAAGATGACAATTTACTCCACTAGCTTAATGCTTAAACTACTTAACCCTTAAATCCATAGATATGCCTTTTTACACCTCTATATCGGATGACAACTGACACATTGTGGGAAATGAAGCATTTACCTAAAACGAGGAATGCTCAATTTTCCAAACGGTTTTCGAAGCCTTTCGAAATTATTGTTACCTTTCTCCTAGAAAGTTTCCTATCCATCATTTTCTTTCAATATGAATGGGGTTGACACTATCATATTGAGTAAAAGGTTAAGTAAACATAGATCTATATAGAGTTTTCATTAAAATCGTCAGGTTGCCTTTGAAATTATCTGCTGAAGAACCTGCTGGTCTTTGACCACTGCTTGAATCGGGATGTTTGCCTTGGACAGATGGAACTGGTGGGAGTGGTCTGTCTCGCATGCTGTTTGAAGTTGGTCTTCCGACTTTATTGGCAAAAGCCGTGTTTAATGCTGAGCAAACCTGTTGTAAGTTGTTTACAAGTTGGATCTCCTTGACAAAGCATTCCGATTTTTTGGCAAAGAAGGCACAGATAGTCTCGACAAAGCCATCACAAAATTTGCTTAGCAACTCGTCCTTACTCAAGATACCGCCTGAAACAGAGTAACAGAACTAAACAGAAAGTTCTAAACTTTAACCATTTCAGTAACTAAAAGAGTTTATATGTCATTTGAAAACAGTGTAAACCCAGATTAGACGGCTACACTGTTCGTCATATATTCTTGTTACGTGGAAAACATTCCCAATGTGTCAAAATTAAAGCTATTCATTTTTCAGAATATTCAGAATTTAAAGGCTTAAATGCGTTACTACTGCATTACACCATTTAAAGTAACTATTTATTTAAACCATCTTGAACGGTCTCCATTACTTAAGGTTTGGTGAGGAAATAAGAAATTCAATTTACAAAATGTTAGTGCACATTTATCTTGAGCCTTGGCAAAACTAAGGGAGAATACACTGTAACTACGGTAAGTCTCAGGCAAGCAGGGTTTGTATAAAATGTTCCTTTTTCCACAATGTTTTCAGAACATTCAAAAATGGTGTTTTCCTTTGTTCTAGATAAGTTTCCGTTTCATCATATATCATCATTGTAAATGAGTCTTAAAGGCGTTTGGAGTAAAGGGTTAAATCTCGATGTGAAAATAGTGCTGAAATGTATTACTTCATAATTTGTTCACAATTAACCATCAATACGACGGGGTTTCTTTCATTGAACTCCCTTTTTATTATGTTAGTGTTGCAAACTTTTTTGTAAGCATATGGCAAAATTAATATCGACCTCAAGACAAATCTCAACCTTTAAGGTTTGCAAAATCAGTTATTCCTTAATGACTACTGACCTGTGCCAATCAAAGGTAACGCAATGACACGGAAACGTTTTCTCTCCGCTGCTTCCAGGACATTGTCCATGGCTGTCTTGAATAGAGGAAGATCTTTTTCCAAGAAACCTCTTGGCAAGACCAGATGTATGACATTTGGAACTTTCAGACCTCCTCCTTTTGATAAAGCCACGTCTCCCGTGTTTCTTTTCTTATGATTGTTGTTTTTTCTCATCTCATGGAGAGCATCAGTGTAACTAGGACCACCAGAATTCTCCAGTGCCTTTGCAATCGGTCCAATAGGATTTAAGTTTTCATCTGCAGCACAGACAACAGCATCTACATCCCCAACTTTTTCAATGTCACCATTGTATATAACTACTTTTGCAGCGTCGCCTACTTTAAAACACTCTGGAACAGTTCTTCTCTGGTCAATCGATCTCTCATCCTCCTGCCATCTCTTGAAAGAACCTTTGACCAGTCCAAGAATTTCAGTACCAATGGCAACGATATGAACCTCTCGAGGATACCGTTCATTTCTTGTACTGTAATCAGCGGCAGCCTTGACATACATGGCAGCACATAATGTCTTTGGAACACCAAATATTCCTGAAATTAAAAACAAATCCCATTTAGCTAATGGAACGCTCTTAATCCTATGTGACAAAATGAACCGGTTTAGCCTGCATATTCGTGCAGACTTATTAGGATATTCTCAAGAAAGCTCTGTCCCGCATTTAGGTAAAAATGAATTTTGATCAATAACCAGCAGTGTAGATCCTGATCAAACTAGCAGGTAGATGATGGTCTATGCTGGAAACGAAGACGTAAAATGAGTTATGAGGTGGAGGGTAAATCAGATGATAATCTGATGTCACAATAACTTGGAAATTCTTTGTTTATTCCTGTCAACCCTACATTACTTTCATCGACTCTTCTGCAACCTATATTCGGGCGAATCTACTGTCTCTGTTTTGGTGACCACACACAATGTGTTGTTAAAATATTAACATTATAGACCCTGAAAAGAAGACACCTACAGGAAGTATGGGTCTAAAATAATTTTGATAACCAGTCTGTTCACATCAAAAAGATATGTGTATATTTCAGAAAACGTCATTTACGTCTTTTTACCTGCACTAATGGCTGGCATGGCAATAGAATCATATCTCCTATCTGCACAAAGCTGCAGAATGTTTGCCACTGTATCATGCAAGTCATCCAGACAATCAACTTTATCATTACTGAAATGTAAGAAACACAAAATGGTACTTATTTACCGTGAATATTAAACCTTTACGCAATGCTCATATGCCTACTATGTTTTCCATATGATTAAAAAAAGAAACTTATCACACACACACACACACACACACGCACACACACACACACACACACACACCTTTTCGCTTAAAAACTTTAAGTGTATAACTTAATTTCAGATTTTTATACTGAGGACGTCAATTTTACATCTGGATATCATAAGAAGATCTTGCATGTTGCTGTTATGTTTGTTATGTTGGTGTAGAAATATGGTATAGAAAGTCTCTTATGCTGGGGTCGGTGTCCAATTTACGTAGTTGCTTCTATGGTGGGTTTGGTAGGGTGTATGAGACTAAGTCCGCATGATCTCTTTTATTACCTTTACTTTTGCTTAAATAATCTTGCTTTTCACCAGACACTTTCATTGTATATTAATTTAATACTAGAAATGTGTGCACATGACACATATGTCCTGACGTACCTCTTTGTGAAGCTATCAACTTTCATTTGGCATTTGGTGAATACTTTCCTTTGGCCATTAACGGATTTGCATACAGAATATGGCAAAGAAGTGTGTATTTTACAATACTTATTAAAACATTATTAAGCTTATATCGTTCAAGTAGCAATGGTGTCAGAGTCACAGGCGACATAAACTTGAAATAGTCTAACTCCGTAAATTTGCACAGGTGGACACGTTTACATGCTGATAAATACATTCTTATGGTCTCAGAGTTAAATGCGACACAAACTTATACTCGCCAATTGTCACAACATGAAGCTCTATAATTCCGTTAATGTTCATTGCAGTTGGTTGAAAATGCCTAGGTGCAGAAGTCTTTAAGCTGATTAAGAATCGTCTAAGGTGTTACCATTCTAGCGCTAACAGTACTAGAGTAACATGCGGCTCAAGCATGATGGCCGATAACCCCATAAATGTTCATTTTGGTTGGATACAAATACCCAGGTGCACAAGTTTACATGATGATTAATAAATTACCAATGTTTATTATTCTAGCAATTATAGTTTTAGAATTAAAACACAAACTTTAAATTCCATATTTTGATTAAATTAAGGCCAATAACTAAGTTAAGTGTGCTTTGCTGAAAATAGATTGGTGCAGACGGATGTACAAGTTCACACCCTGAATAACATAAATCAAGTCTGCAATACAAATGGTTTCACAGTTATGCGCGACACACACAAACATGTGACGTATGGATGTTCGTATGGATGTAAGGACGGACGTACGTTCGGATGTAAAATTACGTATACGTACAAGCACAAGCAGGATTCCGACAAAACGTGGCCACTGTTGATAACATTTTCATTTAACATGGGGTTATAAATATTTTCCTCCATGAAAGAAAAATACTTTATGCTGCATTCATAGACTTCAAAAAGGCTTTCGATTTCGTTCAAAGAGATACCTTTTGGTCTAAATTAATATAACACGGGATACGTAGTCAAAAGTAAAACATGAGCATGCTTTTAGCGATAGTTCTATTAGCTCATGTGAGTTGATCTCACCTTTCCTGTTCCCCATGTATCTAAATGATCTAGAGGAAACATTATTACTAAAGGGAATCGATATTGATATACTCCAACTTTGCTTATTGATGTATGCAGATGATATTGTGCTACTTTCAAAGACTGAAGCAGGTCTCCAATGTGGGTTAAATATCCTTTCTGAATACTGCCAAACATGGAAACGTATTGTAAATACTAGCAAATCAACCAAATATCATGATTTTTAGGAAAGGCGGCAACATAGGAAACGAAACGAGGTTTACATATAATCCAAACACCCTCAAATCTCATTTATGACGAGTTAGGAAGTTATCACTAAAACAAGAAAGTATATTTTCAGTTATTAGATACTGGTTGAAAATTATCAGTAAATCTGATCTAAAATATAGTAAACATTTATATTATAGGATGAGCTAAGATTTGCATGAACACCCAAACAGGATATCATGGGTCTCCGATGTAAAATTATGTTTAGAGACCTTAAGGTTCTATAGTAGGTGGCTTGAACAAGTGGTAGGTGACAGTTTTATTCGTTTTAAGACTAAAGTAAAGACTAACAGATTATTTTATTCTAACTTGGAGCAGTCAACTTCTAAATAGTACCAGAGGAAAGTAAAATATTATATTCTTACTTAGATTTTAAACTATATTTGGATACACTGAACATTAAGAAGTATAGACAGGTATTGACCAATTTACGATTGTCATCTCACTATCTAGAAATCGAGCTCAGTATATGGCATAAACCTACCAAACCCCAAGCAAAAATAAGTAAAGGTCAAATATGTAATACAATTGAAGGTAAGTTTCATTTCATGTTAGAATGTCCTCACAGGGATTCAGACAAAATATATTACTGGAAACGGCGAACATTATTTAATTTCAGGAACTACTCAGTTCTGAAAATAAGAATGTGTTAAAAAATGTGTCTGTGTTCATAAAGAAAGGTTTCCTGAAACGAAGTTCGGTTATTCTTAGAAATTTAAGTTTTTTTATCATCAAGACAGTTAAACAGAGAGCAGAGAAGAGAGAGAGAGTAGACAACAAGAGGGAATGAACGCAAAAGAGAAATAGAGAGAAAGAAAAGAGAGAATAAAAAAGAGAGAACGAGAAAAACAAGAGGGAATGATATGGATCAGATCTAAAGTATAAACTTTATTTTGCATGTATTAGATATAATTATATTGATTTTTAGAGATTTTGAATTCATTTTATTTCTAATATTAAAAACATCTCTAATTACCCTATAGGAGCATTTGTTTTTATGAATTATCCCACAGGTTACGACTGCAGATACATAATACCAATATTTCATTGATAAAATATGTCAAATGCCAACAGATATAATACCTGTCAGATAACGTGTACTATAAGCTTATCACCTGTTGATTATTGTAATCGTTTATTGGTATCCGTTTTGATCGTTTATAATACCCCCTTTCAAAAAGGTTGGGTATATTGCTTTGAACATGTCGGTCGGTCAGTCTGTATGTCGGTCGGTCGGTCGGTTAGTCTGTCAGTAGACCAGATGGTTTCTGATCAAACACTTTGACCCAGGGACCTTAAACTTGGTTGGCTTGTTGGTCATGACCAGCAGATGAACCCTATTGATTTTGAGGTCAAAGGTCAAGGTCAGTGAGACCTTTAACTGAAAAACGGTTTCCGACCAATGACTTGAGGACACTTCGTCTCAGGGACCTTAAACTAGATGGACTAGTTGGTCATGGCCAGCAGATGACTATGTTTAAGGTCAATGGGTCAAAGGCCAAGGTTAGTGTGACCTTTAGCTGAAAAACGATTTCCGACCAATAACTTTAGACCCCCTTGGGCACAGATCAAAATCTCAAACTTGACCCGATCAGTCCATGCCTATTTTATTTAATTGTCAAAATATTACTAACAACATGGCTCTCAAGGGGACATAATGTTTCACAAAATCTCTTGTTGGTGTACTAATGTTAACATGATTATTCACTGAATACTGATAGCCCTTTTGGCTTTGGTTTGAATAAAGTTTCTAGTTATCTACGTCTCTTTGGCTAAACATCTGTAGCATATGGCTAAAGAAAATATTGTGGGAAATAGATCAGTTGCTTATCATGAGCAAATGCCCTTTTTCCACAATGCTTTTAAAGTAGACAAGAAGATTTTGCAGGACACACCACATACAAAACAAACAGCCACCAGAACAGCACACTCACACAAGTACACACGCACATACACACACGCGAGCCGAAACATACGCAACATATAGAAGACACACAAGGACAGATAACAGACATAAAAATAGTGTGAAGACAAGAGTACCGCCTTGGCCGGTCAGTGGCAAACACGCTACTGGGGATTTTAACCGGTTAAGGGGCGCCCAACCTCACTCTTATCCCATTACAGCATTCCCTCTCAGAACGTCACCTCTCTTGAGCGGTTCCCTCCCAGCAACGGCACTAATTTTTCCGCCCGTACATTTTAAACGTATTTTTCCCTCCCAGTAACGACAATTCTCTACAACGACAAACGGCACTAAATTACCGTCCCGCTGAGCGACATTTACCTCCCTTGACCGGCAACCTCTGACCCCGCGTAAACACATTATTGGATTTTTACCGGCTTTATGTTGCTTTCGCGGCAGTGCAGAGAACCAGTGCGTGTCATTTGGGATTTATGGCATATAGGCGTAACAGGGGTTAATTGCGTCTGCAGTTTTGACACCTATTATCTTCATAAATCGCTAGTCAAGGGGGAATGGCGATGGTTTATCACACCTCATGGAAGGGACAGTGTTTTGATTTAATATCGAAACTATATTGTCTCTTTCAAAAGTAATTAAATTCTTTATGCAAAACGATAAAATTTGAAAACTTGCGCCTTTTGTGCACTGTGCCTTTGTTTCTCGATATACGGGACTCTGCGTTTTTCACTTTTTGAACTAAACTGGAATGAATTGATTGTCTGTCAGCATGTGCGATTAACTTCTTTACCCTGCTTTGTGTGTGTCGGAGCCGCTGAATAAAATTATCAGAGCTACCGCACTGGTATATTGACACGTCAAACTGAATAAGATTCTGCTTTCCATGACGGCTCATTTTCGAGTAAAGTCACGAGTCTGAACTTAATTAGCTTTTGAAAGGTTTACACATAGAGAGTTTATTATACGCCAGGGTAAGGGGTTGAAGCAGTCAAGATGTTTAATCAGGGTTGAACTGCTCAGAATACTGCTGAAGGTAAATGCACATACAGTATGCTTGATCCCTTATTATATAATAAGGCTCAACACTGTTTTTTTCAAGTACTTGTCACGTTTTTGTTTATGAACAAATTAACGAGCCAACACTTAAAGACCGAACCTTAAATTATAGAGAGAATAAAAATCTACACACTGGAAATGTGCATATAATGTACATTATATATACATTATATTTACATTAATTGTTTTACTTGGTCTTACAAGTAAACATAGCTACAGGTTAAAGCTTACACTCAGTTAAAATGCCCCCCAAAATGAACAAAAACTGTTTGATACATATATACACATACTCATCTATAGATAGACATTTGATAGGTTTTTGATGTTCCCTCTCTACAACAACTCCCTCTCTACAACAAACAATTGGTCGGTCTCCGGCCGATGTTGCTCAAGAGAGGGAGTGCTGTATCACCTAATCCGACATACAGTGTACGTAAACGTTATCCCCTTCCGACTACTCATCAATATCAGTGATTGCAAATCCAGTAGTAAACTATATGTTAAACATAGATCTATAGAAAACTAATTAATGTTTTCGCCAATTATCAATGTACTCAATGCCTTGTTCGAAGTCAGAGTAACTGTAGAGTAGCCATCAAGGGCACGACAAAACGGGCACAATACAAAGATCCGACGTTCTCCTTCCGTTTCCTGATTTCAAAGTAGTCATCATAAAGCCATTCAAAATTGATAATGGTAGTTCTTTTAAGATAATCTTCCTATTTATTATAGGTCGTATACCTATCAATCTACTTTATGAATCAAAGCATTGAAAGTGGTGTCAGTAAGAGGCTTAAAGTCAAGGCAGTTTGGTTTAAAAATATTTGAACCCTATAACCAAAGAGATAAAACAATAAGAAAGTAAAATATCAAACCCCTTAAACAATTGGAAAAGTAGGAAACTAAAGATAAGTGGTGAGAAGGTTTTGTAAAAGGTGTTGAAACATTGATATTAAAGTACCTATCATTCTCAGATCTTAATTGGTTAATTTTCGTTTTTCAACAATTTAACTCCACGTTATAGTCAGTTTCAAGAATTGAACAGGTCATGGTCATTATGTGGGTGAATTATTCAAATTGATAACATCAATATTAACATAAATCTACTACAAGCATTTACCGCTAAAACACTATCTAGTAAGAATTGAAAGAAAAATGTGGTTCTGTCTGAATGCAAACTTGCGCCGGAACGTTGTTTCTACTCAAATGACAATACAAAAGGAATCGATGCTTAACCAACTGCGCTAGCAACTCCGTTAAAGAATGCCAAAGGATACTAAAAACATATTGCCGACTTCATAAACATTTCATTGATATCAAAACGAAAACATAGATTCGTTAACGACTGTTGCGCCAAAACATGATCACAGGCACAATATACATATCTTTTTAACGGTACACATGCTCGAGAGCAGCAGAAAACAAATAATTGTGTTTTATCTGAAAGAAATGATTATTTTTAACTTCAGTACAGGATCTTTCTACAATGTCAACCCTGACATATGCCTTCGATGTTTTAGTTATCACGGACTTTTGCGAAGATGTTCATAAGATCGCCAGGGGTCACAACGAGTTATCGCGTCATCAAGATTAGGGATTACTCTGTCAAATCACCTTTCATTTCATTGTTTAAAACATCTTTAAAACTTGTGTCTATAATTCGTGATTGCAAACTTATACCAATGCAAAACGAAGAATTTTGACCTTCGTTTCTGTACTATTTCAGAGGAACTATTTCACCTGTTGCAATTCGGTTTATGGTTTTGCGACCGCATACATAATCTAAGCAATGGACATTCATCAGCCCCTCGCTAAAAATCAACGTTAACAAACAAGCACAACTCGCCGGAAAGGTGTTTCAGTATTCAACTAGTTCCCTCTGTAAACATAGATTTCTCTGTAAACAATGTCAGCAAACTGTAGTTTTGGGTATGTATTTGTTATGTCACATCATGACATGACGGTGAAGCATACGTGCATTGGTAAAAAAAGGTTTACAATGTATCTCAACACAGTTGTACCATAAAAATATGCAGGTTTTTCAAATAACGCATTGTTCGTTTTATTTTCATTTGAAAGAAAATAATATAAGGAATATTACTATAGTATGCATTTCTTGATAATCGTATCTAATATATGGCTCAAACATACACAGCTCAAGGTGATACGATTACCCAGAAATGCATACTGTGGTTATATTCCATATTAACATATCTCTCATTGGGAATGGGTTTATAAAATGTCATACTGAGTAAAGGGTTAATTAGAAACTGACCCAGACGGTGGCATGTTAGTTTGGGTCTAAACAAGTTATGAAGTCAATGAACTAGCTATTCCTCTAAGCATACGAAGGCTGATAAAAAAAGTTCGATGAAAAGTGCTACCATTTCTTTATTATTTGGGATACCTAGCTGAAGCAACGGCTGAATAATGTTTGATTCAATTTCATTTTTATTGCAAAATTTCAAATTAGTTACTCGCATATATCTAAATTAATTGTTACTATGGTAGCATCACTTAGAACAAAACCGGCCAAACACATCTTTACGTCAACGTCAACGCATCTGTACATGATAATTGTTCCGTACAAATCAAATCACTCAGTCCTTTTCAAAATACTCTCCAATGAATGAGATACACTTCCTACACCGTTCAAGCCATGCTTTACAAGTAGTCATAGTTTAAATTATTCAGGCTGAATGTTATATATAGACACATCCATTGCCGCTGATAGCTCTTTTTGTGTTGCCGTAACGGTGTTCGGACGACCGCTGCGCTCGTTATCAGTGACGTTTTCTCTCCCCCCCCCCACCCTCTAAGCATTTATACCTTACGTAGACTGCTGTTTTTTCACTGCTATTTCCTATAGGTTTTTGTCAACTATTCCGAAGATATTTACAAACACATTTGATATTCAACCATTTTTCACTTTTACTAGAGAACGCACATTTGGTTAACATAATCGAGAGGTGATTCACGAGTTTTGAAACACTTTTATTCCATCTATAAATTGCACACTTTAAATAGAGCATTGCAAAAGATGATCAATTTGGGATCCATGGAGGTTATAGATAAGCCTACGTCGCTTGGGCCATGACTCCAGAGTCTTGTTGATAACATTTTGCTCCAATTTTCGCCATTCGTCCCGCAACGCGCGTTTAAGGCCTTCCAAAGTGTAGATTTTTCTCTTCTGTAAACGTCTTTTAAGAATTCCCCAAATGGCAAAATCCATTGGAGCAGCATCCGGACTTTTAGGCATCCACTCATTGGGTGTAACAAAGTTCATGTTTTGCTGACGCATGTACGTCAACGTCTGCTTTGACGTATGACTGGACGCACTATCCTGGTGAAATACCATATCCTTAAGTTGGTCACCTGGAAACATTCGTGGGGCATCTTTTTTAATAAAAGGCTTCAACACTTTGTCTATATAGAATTGCGAATTAACCTT
>JAULCE010073324.1:0-20759 GCA_032359355.1 Macoma nasuta | reverse complement strand
GCGAATCTATTCGCACTGCGGATGATTCGGGATTATAAAAATAGTCCCCACAATTTCGAACTATCGAGACTCGACTGTATAACGAAGATTAATATGAGTTTCGCATAAGAAAAATAACTGTTTAATCACATTTTAATTATGTATATCACTGTTCCACGTAAACGGTCAAGTTTCCAACAATGTTTTTGGGAATTAATGAGCAGAAGATACATAAATTTATTTCAAGCCAAGGCTTGGAATCATCCGCGTACGGTCGCCACATCATCAACGATATTTTATTTGAGCCTTGACGTAATCAAGGTATTCCCTTGAGCCCTGACGTAATCAATGAAACGCCCATGTAAACAAATGTTACGCCTTTAGGGCAGACACTTTGTCAATGAATGATTCTAAACAAAATATTGGTGTTTGTGTTACTAAAGTAAAGGAAAATATATGATTATAAGATTCTGTTGAGCTTATTTTGTATTAGCCGGGAACTCATTAAAGCACCGAAGACACTAGACACATAATTTGGTATATAGTAGGGTTCGAACTTGCCTGTAACCTCGGAAAATAAAGTCTCTAATTCCTTAAAACATGACTTTCAGTGTACAAATTTTCCGACTTCGTCATAACGGGGACAAAGTTAAAAATCAACATTTGTCGTTTCTTTTTGAGTTCGTGGTACTGTCAGACAACGTAGACTACATGTACGGCTGTTGCAGCAGTGTTTGATCACATTCTTAGAACGATTGTTAGATTAAATAAAGCGCCAAGTGGTGTTATGCAAAAGGTGTTATTCAAAAGGTGATACTCATTTCCAAAACACTGCGGGCCTGATATGTAAGAATATTATCCGTTCGTCTACGGGGATTTTCTACAGGAGGTTTCACTGAGGTATAATTAATCTAATTATAGCATATGACATACTGATTTTGAATAGTTTTAATTTAGAAACATTTTAACTGACAACTCTCTACTAATAACAATCGTACGGAATGATCTTATTTTCCATTACAGCAACTCTGAAGGCAGTATAGTGGTCTACCTTAATGTTTGGTTTACCACCGTGACGATTACCAAAACAGATGGGGTAAGAACCTAGACATATATATGCTCTGTGAACATGGAAGTGCAAATGGTATAATACCACATGCATTACACAGTGCCTGATCAGTTCTAAACTCTTTTTAGAAGCTGGCTTTATAAAATGAAATCTGTTCAAGGTCTATACTATACATGCACCTTATCAGAATTCAGAATTCATAAGGTTTGTTTGCACAGAAAGTGCTAAATAAACACATCGGAATGACCATAAGTCTTCAGCTTGCAGGACTTGGAACAAATAGTGTGAATCTTGATGCGACTCCTCGGATATCATGATCACTCACAACAGTTGCTTAACGTGTATTTTATATCATAAATGACGTCGCCAGCGTGATATAATGTCATTATATAGTATCGATATATAACTTATAATATAACAATACTAAGTAATGTGATTAAAATGACCGTACTTTATGTGTGTAGCCCTTATAATAATCGCATTGGAATTTATAATATAAATATAAGCTAACATTCGTTGTCACGGCACTTGTATATAGAAAATATAACACGAGTTGTAAGAATCTGTGCATCAATCAGCTGAACTTGGTCTCATACAGTACAACTGGTTATATATTTTAAATATACAATGACAACTCATGTGAGATCTATATATTAGAGTAACTTTTAGCACAAAAGAGCACAGTTATGATCTGATTTAGTTAATCTAAGTGTCCAGAAATCCTAAGAGATGCTATACCTATCTTAAAACCATAACACAGCTCTGCCAAAAGTAAAATCTGATATAGTTATTGTAAGTCTTCGGGTACCGAAGACAACTGTTATTACGAGATTGCAAATCCTACTCTGTCTGTATTAAAAAATCCTTCTGATAAGATTCTTAACACTTTGCTTCACCACAAAGGATTCAAAAATACATATTGCTAGTATGTATTGTGTTTACTAGCCAACATGCTAAAAAATGGGTAAGATTTGACATTCCAAATTATTGACTTTAACTCTTCTGATGACAATTGTTTTTGCGACAATTTTAAAATAAAAAAATTGTTGTAGATATGAAAATATTGTACTTTCCGATATCTATATAATTAGACAAAATGTCAAAAAATGAAGTACCTGATCAGAAGCAGCCTTAGAAAGGTGGTCACTGATCTTGGACTGCACTTTTTGCAATGGTACCATTTTGACAGCAAATGAGTTAACCACAATGAATCTAATACTCCCTTTGACATCTCTGTCGCAGACAACTTTGAGGAAATGTGAGAAATGGAATTTAGGCAAATGCTCGATTTCCCTCACTGTTTAATAATCATTCTAAATATGTATTTCCCTTTTGTCTAGACATAACTCCGTTTTCTTACAGTTTATTTCAAGTTTCAATGTGGATGATTCTAATAAAATGATATGAATATATGTAATAACTGGAAATTGGAAGGCTATAGGACTGGAAAAAATTATATTGGCCATCTCTTTTTTTAATTCCTGGTTTGTTTTTGTTTTAGACCATTTTTCTACTGTCAAATACTGAAGACGTTGTGATCTTCATAAACTACAATTTTCAAATTAAAAAAGGATTTTATGATTTCGCCGCCTTGGTGCTACAGACCTACACACAAGCTATATACGTGATAGGAGGTGAGCTTTTTTTTATGTTATTGACCCCACCGTCCTAATTATTGAGCCCAAATTAGCAAATATTATCAAGACTTTTAACATTTGTACTTTAATATGTCATGAGGATGCTTGAAGTTGTAGACGATGGCATTTTTCTCCAACGGCTGACCGAACCCAATTCAAGCATTTTCTGAAAGTGTATACTGTTAACTCAAATGGTTAACCGGACTCCGCTCACTCATTTTTATGAAGTTGTATACTGTTAATTCCTACTCCCATCTTTAACCAAACTCTACTCGATCATTTCCTGAAGTTTAAGTATGTTCATTCCTACTCCCATGGTTGACCAAACTCCAATCGGGCATGTCTGTATGTAACGATTGGTTCCGGCAAAAACAGTTGATTAGCACTTCCACAGTCTTTTAAATGCTGATAATTTGGATGGGTATTTTGAAATATTGTACGCATCTTAAGGTTGATGATTTGAATGTTAAACAAGAGGTGGCAATAATTGGTTGTCTTAAATAATGCTACACCATATACCATATGTAGTAATTTCATTTGCATGATCTCAGTGTATCAAGCAAATCTTTAATCAATATAAGCTAAAGGAGTTTAGGAATTTGCAGCCAAGCTGTACCTATCTGACTTGATTTAAAACTAAACTTATTTTGCGTAAGGGCTCCAGATAAGCATGCTTAAAATGATATTTTTTTAAAAATTCTGTATATTCTTCAGTCCGACCATTTCTCCGGATTTTTCCGGAGCACTCCGGAATCCTCCAGGTTTTAAAAATATTCTCTATAACCATTATTCTAAAGTTTCAAGCAGCATATATCACAACGACACACCGTGTCACACGACAACTCATTTGGATCCAAGCTGTTTACAAATGTCATCATAGTTTCTTCTATATCGCGCATAAAGGATAATATTTTCCAAGACCTCCGGATTTTTCATGGTCTAGTTATGGTCACCCTGATTCTTCACCATACTCTATAGAGTGACCACTCGTTTTAGATGTATGAGGACGGTTTTTACGAATGGTCACTCCATAGACATTGTGAAAAAATAAGGACTTTAGTACTTAAACTATCCACATTATCTTAGGTCATGTTTGCAAAGTAGGCATTTTCGTAAAACTAGCAAACATTTTGTTAGTATTTGACGTTGAATTATGACTGATTATTGCTGATCAAAATTGTACTAGGTCAAACTTCATATATGGCCATTTATCAACGGACAGTGACCTTTAGAATTAATCGCTCGTCAAAAATTAATATAACAGGTTTATTTGAGCAAGATCGATCGCAGAATTAACTCGGGCGCAATAAATCATCATCTCCATATATTTTAATAAAACATGCGATTTTTGCTATTTGATAGAAATCAGAATTGAATGACAGACAGTTTGGCCAATATATCATGTCCAAAAGGTTTTGGTCCGATCTTAGTCCTCAACAGTTTGGAGAATAAGTTTGAATGATTTCAATTTCGACTATGAAGGTGAAGCATTGTTGCCTATTGTTGAACCTCATAACAAAGCAATTGACTTTGACTTTATGTATAAATGTTTAAGTATAAGTTGGGTGGGGGCAATTAATATAAGGTCAGATTACCCAAAATCCGTAGGTTGAAATTGCTTACTTCGACATAAAACGTATTGACGGTATAGGGTGTATTATAGAGGTTGGACGCAGAGATCTGGGCGAGTCTTGTTCTAAAAGATTAGACTGTCAGGACATAAACGTCGACTGCCCTACTTCCACTAAGGTATGCACGTGTATCACGGGCTTCTACAACACGAACACAATGGGAACCAACGGAGTGTGTGTCAAAGGTAAGATTACCATGTTCTATAGGATTTGCAATCAATGCCATCAATAAAGCATTTCAGCGCTAGATACCTGTAGTGTGATGTCACATAAATTAGCATTTTGGAGTGATATAAGGCCATGACATATATATATTGCATGCCACTACATAAATAACTTTGCATGAATCTAGCTTGACACTGAGTGATGAGCATGCTTAAACTACAAAACAACTTCACACAACTATATTCTGGGTGTATTTAGTCGTTCAAAGTCTATAAATCTTCATTTTACAGAACATGATTAATTTTTGTTTTCTTTTTCTGGTTTCAAGAGATGTCCATCCTATTTCTTTATATATATCGTGCAAGCAATGAAATTCGCACTTCGGATGTTTCGGACTTGTAAAAAAAAAACACCACACAACCATGATATGAGTACAGAAAACATCAAAGACATAGTTTTTGTTCAGCTGATAATTTCGACAAATCAGACATTTAAGTATTCCGAAGTCGAATAATCGAGGATCGACTGTTCTTTTCACTTTATTGTTTTATTTCTTTTACAGTAACCTCTGGCGATGAAACATCTGATGATCCCACAGGTAGCTTTGAAATTGTCAGACAAAAGACAAACCTAAACCCTTTCCCTGCCGGAAGCACGTCTGCGAATGTGCAATATTTCTTTTGCTCCATTTTCAAACTTCACAGATTAACTGATTTCCGGGCAAAAATAATAGCCGAATGTCAAACAGCTTGGTTCCGGATGAAACGCCGAGTTACTCGGCGTCTCATTCGGATCTAAGCTGTATGCATACGACTAAATGGTTCGGGTAGAGAAGTCGGGGGATTAACCATGCAGTAAACAATGCATCTAAAGCGCTCACTTAAAATTGCCTTTATGGAAAGCCTTTGAGACATTATTGAGAAGTAATCTTAATGCAGGTCACAAATAAATCGGAAAGCTCCCATAGAAGCTTTCTACTTTTCTTTTGATCGTCACATTAAGCTCAACCTGTATTTCGAGACATCTATGTATCTTCATTAAGGGGCCACTTTAGATCGGTGTGTACCAGCCTTTTTCACCTATGAAGCAAACACGCTTTAAAAACATTGAGGGATATTGCCAACTTGTTTATAATAAGCAAATGATCCATTTTCCACAATGTGTTTTAAATGAAGAAAGAAATACAGATTTCTAAAAAGATTTGCCAAGCTTTATCCTTTTCTCAATATATACGCTTTTAAATGCCTCCGTGACTATTCGAAATCTGAATTTCTTTCAATTTTTCCACAGCCATGCAAAATTGGTGATTTCCTTTCTTCTAGATAATGTTCCATTTCATCTTATACATTCTTTTTGATTGAGTCTAAAAAATATCAAGACCTGTTAGTTCAAATATTTTGTTTTCAACTTTTATCTTGGGTCAAATCATGTGTTCTATATTTCAGTTGCCACTGTTCAAATGTCACTGACCCTTGACCAGTTGTGGAGTGATGCTCTTATTGATCAAACTAGTGAAGAGTATCGGATCTTGGCCCTTGATGTTATATCAGGGGTATATAAAGAGGAAATTGCTTGAGTGGTCATTCAATAGGGAAATTATTAAACTCGTTTTCAAAACTTGATAGTAACAAGCCTTTGCGAGTTTTTATTATTCGGTAAACGAGTTTAATAAATTCCATATTGAATGGTCACGAATGTTATATTATATTTAAATCATATTTTTTATGCGACGATCATTAGCGAGGCGACGTAATTTATGATATAAATTGGTGCAATGTCACAAAAGATTTCAAATTGAGATTTTCCTCGTGATCAATTCTCAACTCTACATTGTGCTACTAGATCTAGCTGTTTTATTTCAAAATTTTCTCGAATCAGCTTTGTAGATAAAGATGCAATGTGAATGTATATTTGCACTTCGGAACTGTCGTCAAGTTTGTTTTGTTTTATATTTTGCAAAAATGTGTCACTGACATTATGTTGCTGCGAATAGAAAAGTGACAGTGGTCTACTGTTTGCCAATAGGCCAAGATTAACCCTATAACTGCTTACTCCCGAACCTAATTGTCATATGCAAACAGATCAGATCCGGATGTCGGCGTCTCATCCGGATTCAAGCTTTTGGACACTCGGTCAATATACGTGCAAAAAATGAGGTAATCTGTGAAGTTTGAAAATGAAGCAGGTTTCGAGAATGTTCCTATGTCATATCACCTGAATGAGGTTATACCAACACGATTCGCATCATGTTCTTTTCAAGTTCAGTTCAATTTGTTTCCATACTGTATGTTCCGTACTGAAACTTATTAAATTGGCAGGTTTACTGGAATTCTACTGATTTGGTTGCAGTTGAATATGGCCCACAATGAAACGGATCAAACGCACGTTTTGAAAACTGACGAATGGTCACATGATAGATTTTGTGAAGTAATATTGAAATGTGTCCAAAGGGCTAAGGACGATTCCTATTGTTTTACAGATGGATGTTGTATTGGAAGATGTTGAGGAATATAAGCGGATTATCGTAACTGGTTTCAGGTAAACCTCTAATTAATGCCTATCTTTAACCTAATGGAACGTCTGCCTGAACACCCATATTCGTCAGACAATATTAACCCTTACTCCCATAGATACGCCTTGATTGAATGGATCGAGTAAGGTGTGTTTGACAAAGTCTGCAGGACCTTTCTTCTACTTTTATTCGCCTCCGAAGCAGATGAATTTTGAAATAATTATAAGCAAATTTGGCATTCCGATGTCCATTAGATTTTTTTGTCATTAGATGCTTTCATTGTGGATAAGAACAATAATATCTTATATGATGCAAGGTTAAATACTCTAATATTTGAATCTTAAGAAACGTTCTAATTATTCTGATACTGTATATCATAGAACTACGAGATCATACTGATTCTTAACCCTTTACTTCATGCATTTTCATTTTCACTCTCCTTGACATTTTGATAAACTATTGTTATATATTTTGCACGTAGACTATCCAAATATTTTACACAGAGATTGGTAGCATTTACATGCCCAACAATTCCAACAGGCCACCCGTGCATTCCCATATAAGTCAGCTCCTGTAGGATCTTTCAGATATCGGTCTACAATAGGCATAGTTAGGCGTATATATGTATATAAATTAAAGGTGTAAGTAGGAATTCGTTTAGAAATAATATTACTACCAAGCATCGCGCTTTGTTAATGGCATGTACAAAAGGTACCGAATCTTGAGTTATGGACAGCCTATGTACATTATGCTGTCTCTTGCTCCATTTCGAGCATTGTTTTCAACAATTTCCTTTTTTCTATCTCCTTGATTTTCTGGTTTCCCATAAAGGATAAATCTAATTATAGCATTTGAGATAAAGAATTTTAACAGTTTTAATCTTTTTGCACTTTAACTGACAAATCTCTACTTATAACAGTCTTACGATTTGATTTGATTTTTCATTTCAGCAAATTTGAAGGCAGAGTAGTGGTTTACTTTAATATTTGGTTTAGCACCCTGGCGATTACCAAAACAGATGGGGTAAGAACCTAGACATATCTATGTTCTGTTCTGTGTAATAACACATGTATAACACAGTGACTGATCAGGATATACACACATTTCAAAAGCTGACTGTATTACATGAAGGCTGTTCAAGGTCTATACCATGTATGCACCTCCATAAGGTTTGTTTGCACAGGTGCTACATATACACATTAACGGAATGACCATATGTCTTCAGCTTGCAGGACTTGGAACAAATAACGTAAATCCTGATGCGACTCCTTGGATATTATGATCACTCACAACTGTTGCTTGAAGTGTCTGTTATATTATAAATGAAGTCGCCAGCGTGATATAACGTCTCGATGTATAACTAGTGATAGAACAATACTATTACAGTCATTATAAATATAGACAAAATGACCGTACTTTAAAGCTACGTTGTATGTGTGAAGCGCTAATAATAATTGCATTGGAATATATAAGACAGATAAAAGCTTACACTCGTTGTCACGGTACAAATATATAGAAAATATAAAACGAGTTGTAAGAATATATACAACACTCAGCAGAGCTTTGTGTTGTACAGGTTTTGACAACTCGTTATATATTTTCAGTATACTATGACAACTCATGTGAGATCCTATATATATATATTAGAGTAACTTTGAACTCAGTCGGGCACAGTTATGATCTAATTTAGTTACTCCAAGTCTTCAGAAATCAGAAGTAGCCTTAGAAAGGTGGTCCTAGATCTGGGACTGCACATTTTGCAATGGTGTCATATGGTGATATTGACAGCAAAAGAGTAAACCAAAAAGTGTCTAATAATCTATTTGACAACTATGTCGTCGCAGACAACTTTGAGGAGTTGTGGGAAATGGAGTGTGAGGAAGTGCTCCAGTTCCTACAATGTTTATGAACCATTCTAAGTTTGTATTCCCTTTCGTCTAGACATTCTTCCGTTTCCTATCAGATTCTTTTAAGTTTCAATGTGGATGATTCTAATAAAAGTATATGAATATTCTTTTTATAATTCCTGGTTTCTTTTTGTTTTAGACCATTTTCCTTCTATCAAATACTGAAGATGTTGTGATCTTCATAAACTACTGGTTTGAAACTAATAAAAGATCTTATGATTTCGCCGCTTTGGTGATACAGACCTACACACAAGCTATATACGTGACAGGAGGTAAGCTTGTTGTTGATGATATTGACTCAACCACCATATTTATTGACCACAAGTTAGCAAATATTTTCAAGATTTTTAGCATTTTTACTTTAATATTTCTTGAGAATTCCTGAAGTTGTAGGCTATGAAATTTTACTCCAATGGTTGACCAAACTCTACTCGATCATTTCCGGAATGTGTATACTGTTTATTCCTTCTACCATGGTTTACTTAATTCACTCGATCATTTCCCGAAGTTAAATTCTATTTATTCCTACTTCCATGGTTAACCAAACTACACTCGGTCTTCTGTATTTTACGATTGGTTCTGGCCTAAACAGTTGATTAGCACGTCCACATTATTTTTAACTACTGCTAATTTGGACGTGTATTTAGAAATATTAAACATTTCTTAAGGTTGATGATCTCAATGTTAAATAAGAGGTTACAATATTGGTCGAACAAAAACTGAAACAACACTAAGTGAACTTATTTTAAAATCAAACAAAAATGGACAAAATCTGCAAACAAAAAACTCAATAACTTATGTAGTAATCTCATTCGCATAAGCTCAGTTTGTCAAGCAAAACTTTAATCAAGATAAGCTAAAGGAGTTTAACAGTTTGCAGCCAAGCTGTACCTATCTGCCTTAATCGAAAATCATGAGGACCCCACACATGTTTCAATCCAGTTGGTTGTAAGTTTTCTTTATTAATTTTGCATTAGGGTCTAAGATAAACTTGCTTTAAATGATCAATTTTTGAAGAAAATATATATATTCTTCACCATACCCTATGGAGTGAACACTCGGTTAAATTGTTTTAAAAAGTAGATTCTTACGAATGGTCACTTCATAAGGTATGGTGAAGAAATAAGAAGTTAAGTATTTAAAATATGCACATTATCTCGAGCCTAGTTTGCAAACTAGGATTTTTCGAAAACTAGCAAACATTTTGGTCAGTATTTGACGTTGAATTATGACCGACTATTGCTGATCAAAATTGTTCTGGGTCAAACTTCATATATTGTCATTTATTAACTGACAGGGACCTTAAGAATTAATCACTCGTCAAAATTTAATATAACAGGTTAATTAGAGCTAGATTGGTTGCACAAGGCAAATGAATTATCTTAGTACTAGTTCATTCGGATGCAATAAATTATCATCTTCATGTATCTAAATAAAACATGTGATTTTTCATAATTTAAAGAAATTTGAATGCCAGACATTTGGGCCAACATAACAATATATACCCAAAAGGTTTTGAGTCCGATCTAAGTCCCCAACAGTTTTGTAAATAAATTAGTGATCAACAAAATGAATGGTTTCAATTTCGGATTGAAATTGCCTGCTTCAACATAATGTGAGACGACTGTATATGGTATGTTTTCTATGTATTAAAGAGATTATATCGGATGATAAGTTTGAGAAACTAATTAACAGTATTTTGTTGCTGTTGCAGCTACTTGTCAGATTGTATTACTAAGTTATATTTGAATATTTTGGTAACTAGAGCAGCTTTGAAAACTATCTTCGATACTTTCTAATTCTCCACATAGCAGAGTGGAGACTGAGCGATAGTTTTAAGGAATATGAAAAGGTTCAAGGGACTGCACATCATTCTACGCTTTGTCTGAGTCGCGTAAGATCTGCGCTTTCTGCAGCAAACGTAATGGCAGTCTTTTTAAAGAGGAAATTGATCCAGAAATTCGCATGTTCTAGTGTATCTTGTTCCAGTATTGTGTGATAGCTGGTAGAAAAGATTTCGAATAAAGTTGAGAATTACAACGGATCTAGCGTAAATTACGTACATTTCTCATGTTGTATTGACTGTTGACATTGATTGAGTGAGGAACAAGCTCTTCCATATACGTTGGAATTAAATTATGCATCATTTTTATAGAACATGTTACATTTTTGTTTTTCTTCTTTATCCTTTTCTCCATAAATACGCATTTTGATGCCTCCGTAGCAGATGCCTATTCAATTTCTGTGTTTCCTACAATTTTTTCACAGCCATGCAAAATTAGTGTTGTCCTTTCTCCTAGATAATGTTCCTATTTATCATAAAACATTCATTGCATTGTAATTGAGTCTAAAAAATATCATGACCTATCAGTTAAAAAAAGTATTTAACATTAATATTAGTTCTATTCATGTGTTCAATCTTTCAGTTGCCACTGTTCAATTGTCACTGACCCTTGACCAAGCGTGGAGTGATGCCCTTATTGATCCAACCAGTTATGAGTATCGGATCTTGGCCGAAGATGTTCAATTAGGGGTATATATAGAGGATAATGCATGAGTGGTCATTCAATTGGGATATTATTCAACTCGTTTTCTTAAATTGATTATATCGAGCCTAGTTTAATAAGTTCCATATTGATGACAACGAATGCTATATTCTATTTATATCATATTTTCATGCGACGAGTTTTAGCGAGGCGACATCCTATATGATATATATTGGTGCAATGTATGAGACTGCAGTGTCACAAATGATTTCAAATTGAGATTTTCCTCGATATCAATTCTCAACTTTATATTGTGCTACTAGATCTAATTTTTTGTATTTCAAAATTTTCTCGAAGCAGCTTTGCAGATAAAGTTGCAATTTGAGTGTATATTTGGACTTAAGAAAAGCCGTCAATTTTCTTTTGTTCTATGTTCTTGTTAATAAAAATGAATAAAATTGACAGTGGTATACTGTTTGGCGATAGTTTCAGATTAAACCTTTCATTGCTTACTCCGAACTTAAGTGTCATATACAAACAGCTTAGATCCGGATGAGATGCTGAGTCACTCGGCGTCTCATTCAGATTCAAGCTATTTGACACTCGGTCAATATACGTCCCAAAATAAAGTTAATCTGTGAAGTTTGAAAATGAAGCAGGCTTTAGGCAGGCTCGTATGCCATATCACCTGAGAGAGGATATACTAACATGATTCGCCTCATATTCTGTTCCAGTTCAGTTCAATTTGTTTCCATACTTTATGTTCCGTAGTGCAACTAATTAAAATGTCAGGTTTACTGGTATTCTACTGATTTGGTTGCAGTTGAGTATGGCCCTATATGCAACCGGATCTAACGCACGTTGCATGCGAAGTATTTATTTGTGATATATTATTGTCGCAATTGATTAAGATAATAATTCGCAATAGTTCTTACCCAATTACATTTAAATTTCTGTTTGTTTACAGAATTTGCTATACTGTTAGTGTGGCCCAATCTTGATCCACATGGTTTGCAAATTTCACCAATGATCTCGCATAAAAAGAGATTTATCTTTAACTGTCATAAGTTACACCAATCTCTATTGCAAGCGATGCAATCACAGATTAGATGCATTCCAATAAGAAAGGCAGCATCTGATCAGGGTTTCACTGATTGTCTTAACATTGTCTCTCATAAATTGACATCAGAATTTTTTTTCACGTTTTACTATCTTTTGTTCCCAGATAACGAGCGTACTTCAGATACAATTGTTTTTCTGCACTATGCCCTATGCTGTGACCACTCGTTAAAATCGATTGTGAAGTTATAATGAAATGTGTAAAAAGGGTAAAGGACGATTCTTTTATTTACAGATGGATGGTGTAATGGAAAATGTAGATGAATATAAGGGGATTATCGTAACTGGTGTCAGGTATACAACTGATTAATGCCTATCTTTAACCTAATGGATACTCTGCATGACCACCCCTATTTGTCCTTTACTCCCATAGATACGCCTTGATTGAATGTATCGGGTAAAGTGTGTTTGACATAGTCTATAGGATCTTTCTTCTTCTAGTATACTTCTCCGAAGCAGATGGTTTTTGAAATGGTTATAAGCCAATGCTCCGTTTCACACAATATGTTCAAATAAATTAAAATTTGGCATTTCGATGTCAATTAGAGTTGTTTTGTCATTAGAAACTTTAATTGTTGATAAGTACAATAATAACATATTGAGTGAAAGGTTAAAATCTCTAATATGTGAATCATAAGATACGTTCTAGTTATACTGATACTGTATATAAAAGAACATTGTACGAGATCATACTGTTTCTTAACCCTTTACTTCATGAACTTTCATTTTCACTCTCCTTGACATTTTTATAAACTATTGTATTGTATAATGCATGTAAACAATCAAAATATTTTACATAGAGATGGGTAACATTCATGCCCAACAATAAGCAAACAGGCAACCCGTGTATACCCATATAAGACAGTTAATGTAGGATCTCTCAGATCTCGGTCTACACTGTTTGCAATAGGCATAGTTAGGCGTATATATGTATATGAATTAAAGGTGTAAGTAAGGGCTTGTTTAGAAATAATATTACCACCAATCATCGCGATTTTTAATGACATATACAAAATGTACCAAATCTTGAATTATGGACCTGTAGCTGTCTCTTGCTCCATTTCCAGCAATATTTTTCAACAATTTCCATTTTTCTATCTCCTTGATTTTCTGGTTTCCCATAGAAGATAAATTTAATTATAGCATTTGAGATACTGATTTTCAACAGTTTTAATATCTAATAACAGTCTTACGATTTGCTCTTTTTTTCCCATTACAGCAAATTTGAAGGCAGAATAGTGGTTTACTTTAATGTTCGGTTTAGCATCCTGTCGATTACCAACACAGATGGGGTAAGAACCTAGTCATATATATATGTTCTGTTCTGTGTAATAACACATTTATTACACAGTGACTGGTCAGGATATACACTCTTTTCAGAAGCTGACTGTATAACATAAAGGCAGTTCAATGACTATACTATATATGCATATGATCTGGGACTGCATTTTTGTAATGGTGCCATATGGTGACATTGACAGCAAAAGAGTTAACCACAGCGTATCTAATACTCCCTTTGACATCTCTGTCGCAGACAACTTTGAGGAAGTGTGAAAAATGGAGTTTGAGCAAATGCTCCAGTTCCTACAATATCTAAGAACCATTCTAAATTGTATTTTCCTTTCGTCCAGACATTCTTCCGTTTCCTATCATATTCTACTAAGTTTCAATGTAGATGATTCTAATAAAGAAATATGAATGTATGTCTCAACTGGAACAAATTACATTGGCCATCTGTTTTTTTAATTCCTGGTTTCTTTTTGTTTTAGACCATTTTCCTACTGTCTAATACTGAAGACGCTGTGATCTTCATAAACGTCAAGTTTGAAATTAAAAAAGGATCTTATGATTTCGCCGCCTTGGTGCTTCAGACCTACACACACGCTATATACGTGATAGGAGGTGAGCTGGTTGTTCATGTTATTGACTCAATATTCATACTTATTGAGTCTTAATTAGCTAATATAATCAAGATTTTTAACATTTGTAATTTAATATTTCTTGAGGATTCCTGAAGTTGTAAACTGCGTATTTTTACTCCAATGGTTGACAAAACTCAACTCAATCATTTTCGGATGTTATATACTGTTATTTCCTACTCCCATGGTTTACCGAACTGCACTCGGTCATTTTCTGAAGTTGAGGTCTATTTATTCTTACTTCCATCGTTGACCAAACTCCACTCGGTCTTCTGTTTGTTACGATGTTGTCTGACCTGAACAGATGATTCGTTGTCTTGAAGTAAGAAACAAAGTGTGAGCATTTCCACAGTGTTTTAACTGCTGATAATTTGGATGGGTATTTTGAAATATTATACGCATCTTAAGGTTGATGATTTCAATGTTAAATAAGAGGTTGCAAAAATTGGTCGACATGAATTATACTACAACACTGAGTGAAATAATTTTAGAATCATACCTAAATGGACAAAATCTGCAACCAAAAAACCCAATTAACATATGTTGTGATTTCATTCGCATGAACGCAGTTTGTCAAGCAAAACTTTAATCAAGATAAGTAAAAGGAGTTTAATAGTTTGGAGCCAAGCTGTACCAGTCCGACTTAAATAAAATCATGAGGACCATACACAAGTTTCGATTAAATCATGTAAGTTTCTTTATTAATTTTGCACTAGGACTCCATATAAGCTTGCTTTAAATAATATATTTTTTAAGAAAATCTATATATTCTTCACCATACCCTATGGAGTGAACACTCGGGTAAAATGTTTTAAAAAGTATATTCTTACGAATGATCACTTCATAGGGTATTGTGAAGAAATAATAAGTTAAGTATTTAAAATATGCACATTATCTCGGACTAAATTTGCAAACTAGGACTTTTCGAAAGCTAGCAAACATTTTTGTCAGTATTTGACATTAAATTATGACCGACTATTGCTGATCAAAATTGTACTGGGTCAAACTTCACACTTTGTCATTTATTAACGGACATGGACCTTAAGAGTTAATCACTCGTCATAATTTAATATAACAAGTTTAGTTGAACAAGATTGGCACTAAGCAACTCGGGTGCAATAAATAATCATCTCCATTTATCTTAATAAAACATGTGATTTTTTCTTTTTTAAAGAAAGAAGAGTTGAATGCTAGACAGTTTGGCCAACATATCATGTCTAGAAGTTTTTTTGCCGATCTTAGTCCTCAACAGTTTGGCAAAAGAAATCAGTGATCAACAAAATGAATGGTTTCAATTTCGACTGGAAACTTGGTGCATTCTCTAGTTGAACCTCATAATAAAGCAAATGAGTTTGATTTTATTGATAAGTGTTAAAATTAAGTTGGAGAGGCAATTAAGATAAGATCAGAGTAACTGAAATTCATATGTTGAAAGTGCTTACTTTAACATACTGCGAGTCGACTGTATATGGCATGTTTTCTATGTATCATAGCGATTGTTTCGGGTGATTAGTTTGGGTAACCATTTAACAGTATTTTTGTTGTTGTTGTAGCTATTGGTTAGATTGCATTAGTAAGGCAACTAGCACAGCTTTGAAAGACCAATCATCGTTACTTTCCAATTCGCCAAAAAGCAGAGCGGAAACTGAACGATGCTTTTATATGAAAAGGTTCAGTTGTCTGCAGTTCATGCTACGCTCTGTCTGAGACGCGTAAGATCTGCGCTTTTCTGAAATTAGCGTAATGGTAGGAGGGAATACTTGATTTGTTTAAAGATCCTGAAATTCGCATGTCCTAATGTATCTTGTTCCACTTTTGTGTAATAGCTGGTAGAAAAGAATTCGAATATAGTTGAGAATTATAACGGATCGAATGTAAATTGCTAGCATTTCTCATGTTGTATTGAATGTTGACACTTACGGAGTGAGGAACAATCTCTGTCATGTAAGTCGGAGTCAAGTGATGCACCATTTTATAAAACATGATTATTTTTTGTTTTCTTCTTCTGGTTTCAAGAAAAGCCCATCCTATTTCTTTATATAAATCGTGCAGGGATACATGCTTAAACAATTAAATTTTCACTTCGGGTAGTTCGGACTTGTAAAAAGACCTTTACAACCATGATATGAGTACAGAAAAAAACAAAAACGTAGTTTAGGGTCAGATTATAAATTCGACAAGTCAGAAATTCGAGTAATCCGAGATCGAATAATCGAGGTTCGGCTGTACTTTACCATGCCTTATTTGATTTCTTTTACAGTAACCTCGGGCGAAAATGACTCAACTGATGAGCTCACAGGTAGTTTTGAAAATGTCATACAAAATATAGCCCTTAACCCCTTACCTGCCTTATGCGATTCTGCGCATGTGCAATATTTCGTCTGCTCCATTTTCAAACTTAACAGATTAACTGATTTTTAGGCAAAAATATTGGTCGAATGTCAAACAGCTTGGTTCCGAATGAAACGCCGAGATACTCGGCGTCTCATTCGGATCTAAGTTGTTTGCATACGACAATATGGCTCGGGGTAAGCAGTCAAGGGATTAACCATACAGTAAAAAAATTCCATATAAAGCGTTCACTTGGAATTGCCTTTATGGAAAGCCTTTGAGACATTATTGAGAAGTAATCTTAATATAAGTCAAAAATAAAGCTCCCATAGAAGCTTTCTACACTTATTTTGATCCTTACATTAAGCTCAACGTATAATTCGATATTTCCATGTAGCTTCATTAAGAGGCCCCTTTAGATTGGTGTGTACCAGCCTTTTTCACCTATGAAGCAAACACCTTTTAAAAACATTGAGGGATATGGCTAACTTGTTCATACTAAGCATATGCTCAATTTTAAACAATGTTCTTTAAATGAAGAAAGAAATACATATTTCTAAAACGATTTTCCAAGCTTTAGTCTTTTCGCCATATATCCGCCTTTGGATGCCTCCGTAGCAGATGACTATTCAAATGCTGAATCCGCAGCCATGCAAAATTGGTGTATTCCTTCCTCATATATAATGTTCCTATTCATCATATACATTCATTGTGATTGAGACCCAAATATATCATGACCTGTTAGTTCAAATATTTTGTAATCAGCATTAATCTTGGGTCTAATCATTTGTTCTATATTTCAGCTGCCACTGTTCAGATATCACTAACCCTTGACCAACCGTGGAGTAATGCTCTTATTGCTCGCACCAACCGTGCGTATCGGATCTTGGCCCTAGATGTTAAATCAGGGGTATATATAAAGGATATTGAATGAGTGGTCATTCAATAGGCAAATTATTTAACTCGTTTTCTAAAATTGTTAATCCTTATTGAGTTTTTATCATTTTAGTAAAGGGTTTAATAAATTCCATATTGAAAGACCACGAATGTTATATTCTTTTTATACAATAGTTTTATATGCGACGAATATTGACGCCAAATACATATAGGTCGCCAATAGTGCGGTTATTTCAACGCTATGCAAAATGGTGTTACGTACATTTTTATATTAAAAAAGCATATATTATGACGTTATATCTCGCTGACGACGTCATATATGATATCAATTGGTGTAATATATGAGGCTGCAATATCACACATGAATTCAAATTTAGATTCTCCTCCAGATCATTACTCAACTATACATTGTGCTAGTAGATTTAAGATTTTGTATTTCAAAATTTTCTCGAAGCAGATTTGTAGATAAAGATGCAATTTGAATATATGTTTGGACTTCGTAACTGCCGTCAAGTGACTTTTGTTCTATGTTTTGCCAAAATGTGTCTATGACATTCTGGTTATTGAGAATAATAGAATTGAAAAAAAAGTGACAGTGGTCTCCTGTTTGCTCATAGGCCCAGATTAAACCTTTCACTGCTTACCCCCGAGCCTAAGTGTCATATGCTCTGATTGGCAGTAACTCGGCGTCTCTTCCGGATCGAACTTTTGACACTTGTTCAAGTTATGTTCCAAACAAGTAAATTAATCTTTGAAGTTTGAAAATGAAGCAGACGAAATATTGCACATGTGCATAATTGCTGCAGGTAGTGAAGGTGTTAGTACTGATGCAGTATGGCTATATAGTAAGTACATATTCACAAGTGGTAGAGTTTTGTATGAACATTCACCAGATAAGCGACCGAGGCTTTGGACACTAGTACTGACTTCAGAAGACCTACCAGGGTCATTGCAAACAGTATAGATCAATACTAGAACTATCATTTAAACTGATGAAAATTACCCCACTCCCCAATAGCAGCCATTGATCTAAAAGGTCAATATCTAACAATTAGAATAAAATAGTAAGAAAGGGAAACAGGCTTGTAATTGTTCGATGTCAGGAGGTGAGAATATACATTTCAGAATAACTTAAAAACCCAGTATGTGTAGAGTACTGCAACTTATTAAATTCGTTATTCCACCGGTTTTACACCTTGTCGCTCTAGCTTCAGTTGCTGTTAAATATTGCGTAAAAAGCCACCCCAAACACTAGGAAACCACATAATGCGCTTTATAAAGCGCATGTTGTGGTTTTTGAGAGTGTTGAGCAGGTTCGTATGCCATATCACATGATAGAGGTTATACCAACACGATTCGCCTCATATTCTGTTCCAGTTCAGTGCAATTTGTTTCCATACTGTAAATGCCGTACTGAAACTTATTTAATTGGCAGATTTACTGTAACTATACTTATTTGGTTGCAGTTGAATATGGCCTACAATAAAACGGATCAAACGCACGCTTTAAAACTGCATGATGTAATTTGCAACTCATAATGCAGATTATAGAGCGAATCACGAAGTTATTGAGATTACTGAATTGGTAATATGTCAATTGAACATTTGTTTTCAAATTTCGGTTTGAATCAAATTAGTTTCCTTACTGTAAAAGCTAACCCATTGCATGCTTAGTACTTATTTGTTTCAGTTTGTTTACATATTTTGCTCAAATGTAAGTGTGGGCAAATCTTTATCCACATTGTTTGCAAATTGCACCAGTGATCACGCATAAAAAAGAGGTTTATATTTAGCTGCCATCAATCTCTTTTGCAAATCACAGATTAGATGCATCCCAATAAGAAAGGCAGCATCGGTTCAGGGTTTCACTCATTTTACTCTCATAAATTGACATTTTAAATCTTTTTTCATGTATTCCTATTTATGTTAACAGATAACGAGCCTATTTTAGAAACTAAGATATGTTTTCTGCACCATACCCAATGCTTTGACCACTCGTTAAAATTGTCTTGAAAAGACGATTCTCACGAGTGGTCACAGCATAGGTTTTGTTAAGTAATATTGAACATATGTCCAAAGGGTTAAGGACGATTCCTATATTTTACAGATGGATGGTTGTATGGAAGATGTAGATGGATATAAGGGGATTATCGTAACTGGTTTCAGGTATACCTCTGATTAATGCATATCTTTAACCTTATGGATACTCTGCCTGAACACCCATATTCGTCTGAAAATATTGACCATTTACTCCCATACATAAGTCTTTTACGCCTCCGGGTTTGATGATTTTTTAAATCATTTTGAGAAAATGCTTCATTTCCCACAATTCTTTCAAATAAAATCAAATTTGGCATTTCGATGTAAGATATTGTTTTGTCATCAGTTGCTTTCATTTTGGATGAGTACAATAATAACATATGTTGTGCAAGGTTAACTACAGTAACTCTACGATTTGAATCTTAAGAAACGTTCTAATTATACTGATACTGTGTATCAAAGAACATTGACCGAGATCGTTCTGTTTCTAAACCCTTTACTTCATGAACTTTCATGGTATGGACCACACTCCTTGACATTAAAATCAACCATTGTATCATTATGCATGTAGACAATCCAAATATTTTACATAGAATTGGGTAACATTCATGCCCAACAATTCCAACAGGCAAACAGTGCATAACCGTATAGGACAGCTCCTGTATGATCTCTTCGATCTCGGTCTACACAGAATCTTGAATTATGGACAGCCCATGCACATTAAGCTGTCTAATGTTCCACTTCCAGCATTGTTTACAACAATTTGCATTCTTCTATCACCTTGATGCTTTGATTTCCCACGGAGGATAATAGAAAAATAACACATGCCTGCGATGATGTTATGGGATATTGTCAACCCGTGAAAAGTAGTAACACCCGCGGCGACAGCCGAGGATGTTATTACTTTTCGAGGGTTGCCAACATCTCGTAACAACCTCGGAGGCATTGTATTTTTTAATTACAGTCGAGTCTCGATAGTTCGAAATCGGAAAACTCGAATTCCTGAATTCAAAAATTACGTTTTTATTGACTTCTTTACTCATATCATGGATGTGGGGGCTATTTTTA